>JASDQU010682559.1:10781-22252 GCA_032191745.1 Picea mariana | reverse complement strand
GCATCTGTACAATGTCACGCTCCTCAATCTTACTCAGAAAATTACCATCATCAAGCTTTGCTTCAGAAACAGAGTCCTGGTCAATATGCATCGCTGAAAATTCTTCAACAGTCTCCAAGAATCTTTTGATCTCAAGATCATCCTCGAACACCATCCAATGTTTTCCATTGTCAGGTATGGAGGGCCTGTATTTTACTTCTACATCATATCTGAATTTGGGTGGCAAGGGCACTTTGAAATTGCTTGTTGATGTAGCCAAGGAATCTGCCATTATGTTCTTCTCTCTTGGAACGAAAGAAATGTTAAATGCTTAGAAGAAACTGTTGATTAGGTCCCATACCTCATTTCTGTAACTCCTGAGTTGAGGATGCTTGGCCTGATAAGCGTTTCGGATCTGCTGGACTATCAATTTTGCATCTCCGAACACTGCTACCTCCTGAATTCTCATTTCCTTTGCAGCTCTCAAACCTACAACAAGAGCTTCATATTCTATCACATTGTTGGTTGTTTCAAACTCTATCTTGTATGACAAAGATATGGTTTCCTGAGCAGGTGACACAAAAAATACTCCAACACCAGCGCCTTCCCTGGAAGAGGCTCCATCAAAAAACATTTTCTAGATGGAGGTGGTGGGGGGAGAAAATTCATGAGAAGTGGTGGGCTTCTTTCTGAGTTTTAGAAGAGGCTCGGGAGTATTAGTGAGTTGTAGTAAATTGGAACCTAAATCGGTGTCAAGGGAAAAGATAGGATGGTTGGTAGGATTAGCTTCATCACTGATTATGTAGTCCATCTCAGCTTCTTTGTGTAGTCTCCTATGTTCTCCTCCAAACACTGGAATAGTAGCATAGGTTAGGTCCATCTGCAGGGTTCCCCCTAGTCTTTTTATCCAAGATCTTGATAACAACATACCAAACTTGGGGGGAACATCAGCCACTACAATGTCCATCACCACACTTTTCATGGGAAACTGAAACAAGGTCACAACCAGGTCTTTGATGACTCCTAGATATTGAACTTTCCTGGAGTCAAAGGAATAGAGGTCGTGATAGGCTCTGGTGACTTCTAGTCCTAATTCTTCCATTACAGTTTTGGGTATGAGGTTGTGGGAAGCCCCTGAATCCATCAAACAATTGTGTAGTACCTTGTCATGTATGTTCAAGGATGTGTAGAAGGGAGGGGATTAATCATTCATGTCTTCTACAATAGGACCTAAGATAACTGTAGGATTTTCATCTTGCAAATTGATTGAGTCTATGGAAAGGCATGAGGCTTCAGACTGTAATAGATTGAAGAGGCATTTTTTGAACACTTCATGTTTGATCAGCTCGGAGAGGGGCACAGGGATTATAATTTTTTGAATTTCATGCTCAAAGTTAAAAGAAGATGTAAGCTTTGGGATTTGCCTTAATTCAGGAACATGAATCTGGACCACTGGAGAGAGGGATTGGGCCTTCTTACCTTTGTTGTTGTTTGTTACTTCATTAGCAAGTTTCTCTGTTCTAGTGAACTGTTCAGGAACATCATGTGCTCCTATCTTTTTCTTGGACCTCAAGTTATACCTGCTTTGGCTGCTGCTAGCCTTGTCTTCCTTGCTAAGTTCATTTAGTTGACTGTCCATGAGAGATTCCTTGTATGCTAATTGAGTGAGATGAAGAAAAGGAGAAGTATCTCTGAAGCACTATATTTCAGGATCAAGCCCGTTTGTTTCCCCTTCTTCCTCATCAGCCACAAAATTAGTTTGAAGAGGGGCCTGAATCTTCTGGTCTTCTCTATCTCTTCCTCTTTGGTCTCTTTGCATAGTCTAGGGAGCAATATTGTTTGGCCTTCTGAAACTTCCTTTTTTTTGGCATTTTGAGGATTTTTGTATGTTTGCTTCCTCTTCACCTTCATTTTCTCCATCTCTGCAGACACAGACTTCACTATCTTGGTCAATTCATCCACCTGAGGGTGAGGCCCAGAGGGGCTAGAAGTTGAGGCTTCAAATCTTTCCTTTCTCCTATCTGCATCAGTCTTATTTCTCAATCTGTCAACTGCCAATACATTAGATTCCACTTCTATGGCCTCATCTTACATTTGAGCTAGGGAGGTAGCTCTTCTCTCTCTCTCAATAGAAGGCAGAAGTTAGGGTCGAATGCACTAGCATAAGAAATTCTGGCAGAGGCTTCTGTGGGTTTTATCTCAGCAGGGATCTTGTTATACATCTTATTGAATCTTTTGGAGAAGTTAGAGATAGACTCTCCTCCCATTTTCTTCAAGGACCCAAACTCTTTCATGTAATACATGAAATCTTTTTTATCTCCCCACTGCCTTAGGAAATCACTATCTAGAGATTCAATCCCAACAATAGATCTGGGGGCCAATCTCCTAAACCATTTCCTCACCTCACCATCCAGGCTCTGGACGAAGTCTCTCATCTAGATATCTTGATTTTCAATGTTCAGGTTGTTTGCATAACTGTAGAAAGCAACCAGGTGCTCTTCCTAAGTTATGTCCTCTTCCCCAACGAACTTGGTCATATATTTCAGATAATCTCTAGCAGGGAGAGGATTCATAGGTTGAGGTAGGATTAAGGGAGCATATCTGGCAGCCACTATGGCATCCATTCTATTAGAGGGGGATTAGCACCAGCCATAGGAACAATAGGTGTAGGGGAACCAGGAGGAGATGAGGTTTGAAGTGGAAAGACAGGCACTGAGCTTACATAATGAGAGGGGAACTGCAACAAATCTAGAGAACAGGCTTGCAGGCTAAAAGGAACAGAAATTTCCCTTCCTTCAACAACAGTAATAACAGAAGGAGGGGTGGTAAAACCCAGGGTAGGAGAATATTTAGATGGGCTGGGTCTGAACCAGGGTACCACCTCGGGGAAGAGGGGAGTGACATGAGTTTCTCCTACTAATTCGATACCAAGAGGAGAAAATCCAGTAGGAACACTCCCGAAATTTAGACTATGGAAAACTCCGACAGAAGGTAATACAACAGGATGAAATGAAGGGGTTGGAGTTTCTATAAAATCATGAAAATCATCAGAAATACCTAATTTAGTAGTAGAAGTACCACCTTCAGAGGAATTTCCCTTTCTAATAATCTTCTCTGGGTCAGCTTCAGGTGGCGCTAACGACAGTTGAGGAGTAGACCTTGTGTGTCTGCCTCTAGAAGCCATGGCTAAAACAATGGAGTCGCTTATGGGTTCTCAAGTAGAGACGTGTCAGTGGAGTCACCAAGCGAAGTCGCATCAGTGGAGTCGCCAGGTGCACAATAGCAATCTCAATAATCTTGATATCTGATGCACCTTCAGAATCAGTTAATCATTGTCGTTCAATCCCAGGAAAAATATTCAACTTCGTCCTCAGCAATGGCGCCATAAATGTTAGCGTCAGAAGTCACTCCTGGATTGTGACAGGAGAAGATCCTAATGCCCATCAGTTTATGTCACGAATAAATTTAATGGGGTGATCGAATGGGTAGAGACCCAGGAATATATCACTCTAACTCAGGAAACCAGGCCTGGTATGTAAAAAACAAAAGAGGTCTTGATCTAACTTTTGTCAATGAGTTGATTGTAAAATGAGCAGATGGAAGACTTGGTGAGATGAGTGAGCAACACTACCTTGGGCATCAGGCCTTTTAGCAGCTTGAGGAAGAAAAAATCAGAATACAAGATCCTCTTGGTTCAGAGTTTTGGGGAACTGAAGGGTGACTTGACTGGATCCTCCAATTCCAAATCATTCAGCATTGAGAAAATACCAGAACTAATTAGAAACAATGCAACTATTACAGTGATCCAACATACATCATCCTATAACAGCGCAACTCGATTGGATCCTCTAATTCCAAGCTGTTCTAACACAGTGTAAACAAAGATATGGAAAGAGGCTGACATTCATAAGGCAAGAAGTCTCAAGTGCCAATACATAACCAGAGCAACTAGTGCTTCATTAAAACTTTACAATCGGGAGCCTAGCTCAACCATCGATAGATTACAAAATGGTGAAAATGCCAACATATACTCAAAACAAAACAACAACAGTGAAAATGAGACATTGCATTAAAAACATTGCGTCTGCATGTCTTCTGGCTATCTGCGCATGCAGACTTTGAACGATCGTGCACTTATGACAGACGCAATCAGACTCTTGACTATCCTGCAAATGAATAGACATGCTTTTAATCCTTTGTCGGACTTTCCATTTATGGTAGAGACGATGTCTAACCACCTCCAACAACTTCAATAACTGCTTTCTTGGGATCGGGAACAGTCCTAGTCAACTCTTCCCTTTGGGACATGGAGGTCTTCTCATGGTGCCACTTGGATCAGCTGAACGGTCTAATGGATAAGGCATGGAGGTCTGTGCGAAGTCTGGGGCACATGAAGGTATACGAACGAAGGGTAGGCGAGGAGGATTTGGCAGGCTTGGCGTGGAAAGGGGAAAGGGAGTGATCAGGGAAACAACATGGGCGAGACACATGGAAAGAAGAAGGATACAAGGAAAGAGCGAAGGTGACGGGATATAATGGTAACGAGGGACACATTATTTATGAAGGGATAACATGGAAGGGAGTGGGATAGATGTCGGAGGACGAGGAGGGGCCAAAGGAAATGGGCCATGTTGGGTGGTTGTGACATTATGTTGGGTGCATAATGGCTAAGGACTATGGGTCCCATTCTCATGGATTTTAAGGAATTAACCATGCAATTCAACTAGGAGGATCAAAAATATAAGTACCAAGACATCACCATCGGTTCCCCGGATATCATCAGTTCCCATCACATGGAAAAGCTCCTCAAAAAAGGTCATTATGGCATTATTTCACTGCTCTATGCCATTCACGCCACTGAGACACCCTCTATGTTGCAGGACCTCCAATCCATCCTCTCTAAACATCAAGTTGTTTTTTCCACTCCCCAGGGAATTCCTTCTTCCCATGGTGCTCATGATCATTCCATTCCCCTTGTCCCCGACAACCTTCCTCCCAATGTTCATCCCTATCATCATCCCTTTTCCCAAAAAAATTAAATTGAGAGAATTGTTCAAGAATTGCTCACCAAATGTGTTATCTGTCATAGTACGAGCCCCTGCTCTTGTCCTGTGGTCATGGTCCTTAAGAAAGAAGGATCTTGGCACATGCGCCCTCAAAAAATTCACCATCAAAGACAAATTTCACATTCCTGTCATTGATGACCTCTTGGATGAATCGCATGGTACTTAGTTCTTTACTAAAATTGATCTTCGTTATGGGTACCACTAGATACGTATGAACAAGGAGAACATTCCTAAGACTGCATTTTGAACTCATTAGGGCCACTATGAGTTTATGAGTTTTTGGTCATTCCCTTTGGATTGTGTAATCCTCCCTCCACTTTCCAAATCCTCATGAGTCATGTCTTATGTCCTTTTCTCCGTCATTTTGTCTTAGTTTTATTTAATGATATCCTCATATATAGTAAAACCTGGACAACCCATCTTGCTCATGTGGATCAAGTTCTACATCTACTCTCTCAGCGCCAACTTTTCCTCAAACAATCTAAATGTTCTTTTGGTGCCTCAAAAGTCGAGTACTTGTGCCATATTGTTGGCAAGGAAGGTGTCAGGGTGGATCCTAAAGTAATTGAATCTATGCAAGATTGGCCTCACCCAAAGACTCTCAAAATATTTCATGGATTTCTGGGTTCAACATGCTAGTATCACAAGTTTGTTAAGAATTATGGAAATATTTCGACACCTCTCACTACTCTTCTTAAAAATAATTCTTTCACTTGGACTCCCATAGCTGATCATGCCTTTCAAACCTTGAATGTGTCCATGTGCACCACTCCAGTCCTGGTCCTTTCCGATTTCACAAAGACCTTTGTCTTGGAATGTGATGCTTCATGGAGAGTAATTGGAGCAGTCCTTATGCAAGATGGTCAACCTTTTGCCTTTACTAGCAAACAATTGTCAGAGAGAAATTTGGGCCAATCAATATATGAAAAGGAAATGTTGGATATTCTGCATGCAGTGGATATTTGGAACCCTTATCTATTGGGGAAACACTTCCAAATTAAGACAGATCATCAAAGTGTCAAGTATTTTCTAGAACAACGTGCTTCCTCCTCAGAGAAACAAAAATGGTTGACTAAGCTCTTTGTATATGATTATGAGATCATTTACAAGAAAGAAAAATACAATGTGGTTGTTGATGCACTTTCAAGAAAATATGAAGATGAAGGGTCCCTTTTTTCCCACATGGGGGCTCAGGGGCAGTGCCCCTGAATTTTTTTTTCTACATCAAGACTGCATTTTTTCTGCCTCGGGATCACATTATATTTAGGTGGTTTTTCAGCACATGGTTTCTTTGCCGATGGTTTTCTATTTCTAGTTAATGAATTAGGGTTTTGGACTAATCCAGGTCATTGGGTTAGGGTTTTGGATGCCGCTGGCTCCTATATGTATTTTTTATTGTAAACATTGTAACATGCTGAATAATATAGAATATGTTAGTTTTCCTTGTTTGGGTTTCCAGGGGAAAAATCTCTGTGTAATGTTTGTATTTTCCATTGTATCTTTTCTATTCCTTTACTGAATATATGTTTATAGTAGATATTGTGCAAGGTTAAAATCTACACATTGTACCAGATTGGCTCCAAGTTGTTCACCATGAATACACATTGTACCAGATTGGCTCCAAGTTGTTCGCCAAGAATGGCTACAAGCTCCCAAAATTTTTCATATGATCCAACAATTGCAGGCCAATTCTCCAATTTCCCCAAGGTACTCTTGGCACAATGATGATCTTTGCTACAAAGGCTATTTGTATTTAAGTAAACAATCACAACTTAAATCCACAGTACTTTCTGAGCTTCATGCTACACCCACAGTTGGGCACTCAAGGTTTACCAAAACCTATGATCGGGTCAAGTGTTCTTTTTTTTGGGATGGTATGAAACATGATGCTCACAATTTTGTGGAAAAATGTGATGTTTGTCAACACAATAAGGGAAAAACAATCAAAGATCCTGGAACACTACAACTTCTTCCGATTCCACCTGCTCTTTGGAGGGATATCTCTATGGATTTTATTGTGGGATTACCTAAATCGGGCAATAAATCAATCATCATGGTGTTCATTGATCGTCTTTCCAAGTATTCTCATTTATGTGCTCTTCAACACCCATTTACTACCTCTATTGTGGCTCAACTATTCATGGATCAGGTCTTCAAGCTTCATGGCATGCCTCATTCTATTGTTTATGATTGAGACCCCAATTTCACCAGCAATTTTTGGCCATAACTGTTCAGGCTATAGGGCACCCAATTGCATCTCAGCACATCTTATCATCCCTAGATTGATGGTAATCTGAAAATTAACTTTAAAAGTCTTGGTTGATTTTTAAGCATGTGTTAAATTACCACTTAGGAGTTAATAAAAGAAGAAGATATTAATGAAAGAATATTGCAGCCATCATAAATAATGCATACCAAAAAGTAAACGTAAGGAACAACAAACCATAACAACAAGTTTGATAACCAAGTTCGACAAGGTTGCCTACGTCTATGGGCCTTGGTATCAGTGGGGGAGGATTTATTATTTATCTTCAATGCTGCAAAATTACATCATAAGTATCTAAAAAGGATTACAAATTGGTCTGGTTGTGTTCTTCTCAACCTCAAGAATCCAACACAACTGACGGCACTGAAAAAGGTTGAGCATAGCTCCCGAAATTATCCTCCAAAGTTTGCTTCTTCAATGGCTTCCCTGCATAAAAATGGCTTGGACTTCAAGTTCTGCATTAATTCTCTTATTATGAACTCCCAAAAATTCTTGTTTTATATAGGATTTTGGTTGGGGTTCTCCTCCCAACTCCCCCCCAAGATATCGCCTCAAAAAGTGCTCCAGATCCTCAATTTTGGGCAAACATCAGGCTCAAAATAAAATAAAAAACCAAAACTAAAGTTCAAAACCCATGTTTCTAGCATATTGGCGTGCCAACTCCTTTTACCCAGGCTCCTAGTCACCTGGGAGCTGCCATATGGACTCTGGATGGGAGCTAACTGTTAATCCCTTGGTCTTCAGCTATTGCATTGGTCATATGCATGGCCATGTGGCCAAGTTCTAGCCACACTTGCACTCTGCTCCCACTCCTGGTACCTGGTCATATGGATCATGGCATGTGTCCCTTCCCAAGTGTCATCTGTGCCCAAAATTCAACCCTGGCCCTCGCTCTTGGTTATATGGAGTGACATGTGTCCCTGGTTGGTCGGGCTAGCCCCCCGCTGACCGAGATTTACCCCCAAATCCCTCCAACCTTCAATTCAAATAACCAAATTGCCATATCTTTAACAAGAAACAGACATAGAACGATTGGATGGCGGTTGTTTCGAAGTCTTGATCTAAATGGAGGTCAGGTGGTCGAATCTGTCGAAGGTGCAAAATTTTTGACCCAACCATTATTAGCCAAATCCAGGGTGCCACGTGGTGCCCTCTGATTAGGCCATGTGTCTCCCTATGATTAGACCGTACAGTCTAGTCACCAATAAAGTCAACTGCCAAGTCAATGCCAAGTCACTATCCTATTAGCTTGCAAAGTCAGTTTGTATGCTAGGTGTTGACCTATCATCTTAGCACATCACTGTCGTACAACCACGTGTCATACCCAAAGGCTGCCACATCAACATCCATATTGTCACGTCACCTGCCCAGTCAGTTGCCACGTCAACATCCATACTGCCACATGCCGGACTGTCAATGGGCGACATCAATGTCTATACAGTTCCATGTGTCACCTCTGTACTGTGCCATGTGTCACTTTTTTACTAGTCCACATCACGCTTGAAAATGCCAAAAATGAGTGACATGTGTCACCTTCTCATGCTGCCACATGTCCCTGCTGAATTCATCATGATGTCATGTTGACATCACTGCCACGTCATGCTGACGTACTACTGACATCAGCAATACGACCTGTTTGACTGGTGACTTTGACTTTTTTCCTTGTTTGGGAAATCGATCAGAACACAATAACTTTCACATACGGTGTCCATTTTTGAAAAACAATATATGGATGGAATCGGTGCAATGAGGCCAACGCAATGGCGTTAGTTTCGTCTTATTCCGAGAACTTAGATTTTTAGGCCTTCCTGGATCCATTTTGGATCAAATGGTCAAACTGAAGTTGTCAACAAGTGTTTGGAAACATATTTGAGGTGTTTTGCATCGGAAAGGAAAAATTAGTGGGCTCAATGGTTACCAATAGCTGAATTGTGGTACAACACTTCTTAGCATACAACTACCTGCATGACTCCTTTTGAAGCAGTATATGGACACAAGCCACCTTCAGTTCTCTCATACCTTCCAGGTGTCTCAAAGGTCCAGGAGGTTGACCAAACACTTACAATTCGAGAGGCTATTCTTCGTACCCTTAAAGAGAATTTGGTCATGGCCCATAATCGCATGAAGCAATAGGCAGATCAAGGTCACTCTAAACATCAATTTGCTGAAGGAGACCAGGTGTTTCTTCGAATGCAACCTTATAAGGAAATTTCCCTCAAGGATGACCATTGCGAGAAACTGGCGCCCAAATTTTATGGTCCTTATACCGTTCTCAAGCGTGTGCGACATGTGGCCTATCAGTTAGCTTTTCCCAGTCATTCTAAAGATCCATCCTATTTTTCATGTCTCCTACTTAAAGAAGGCGATTGGAACTAAGTGCCAAACTCAAACCAACCTTCCCGAGTTGGATAAAGAACGCTCCATCCGGTTGCAGCCACAAACAGTTTTGGACCAGCATGAGCATCGTTTGCACCAGCGCATCATCAAGGAAGTGTTAGTTCAGTGGAAATATACAACTCCAACATATGCCACTTGGGAAGCAACTACCATTCTGCAACAATTTCCTCATCTCAAACCTTGAGGACAAGGTTGTTTTTAGGGGGGGGGGGGCATTTTAGGGACCTAACCTCCCTAACCCCTCACATAGGTAGAATAATATATTTCCATGTAATAAAGGCCAATATTAATAAGGCTTATCAATAAGTAAGAATAAGTCAAATGTAAGAAGACCTAATAGAAGCTTCCGCTTCTAGAATGATCTTCCTCTAGATTGTTCTTTTGGATAGACAAATTTAGTATAAATAGGCGTATAGGGTATGAGAAGTTTATGCTTGGATATTATTGTAATAGAAATCTTATATGCTAGAGGTTGCCTCCTCGAAGAGGCAAGTGAACATTGCTATCATTAGTCAATGTGTTCTTTCTGGTGTTATTCTGGTATTGTTCTGGTTATATCATTGTGTTCTGCCATTTCTAGCTAAAATATTTCTCTGCATACTATTTTATATTGGAATACTACATATGGTGTTTACTTGACTTTTAAGAAGGTGTTGACTTTTAAAATTATGTTTTTAATGATAATAAAGGAGCCTTTTATCTCTATGTTGATGTTACAATACCTAACATACCATGAAAAAACAATTGATGTTTTCTTTGATCACATTTAATATATTTAATATGAACATTCACAAAGATCTATTTTCTCTGTGCTTTGTTGAAAAAGTTCAAAAAATAGAATATTTAGACAACACTTGTTACAATATCTAATATACCTTGAAAAAACAAATGATATTTTCTTTGATCATATTTAATACATTTAATATCAACACAAGCATTAAAAAATTGAACATTCCTTAGAGAGTTATTTTTTATTTATTATGAAGTTTATGATTTAAAAAAAAAAATGAGTTTATTTATTTTTTTAAATATTAAAATGAAGAGTGGTTAAACAACTAATCATTATATTAGTATTTAGTAACTTGGTTCGACTTTATTATCTATAATTTTCCTATAAATAAATCTATTTCTTATTGCTTCTTAATCAACTTATTAAACTAATTTTTAAAACCTAAATATATTATACTTTATATTTATTATAATATATTTTAACTTTGATTTAATAAACGTTACAATATATTTTAGCTTTGATTTAATAAACATTACAATAGAGTTTTTTAAAACCTAAATACATTATACTTCATATTTATTATTATGGATATATTTTAACTTTGATTTACTAAACATTACAATATATTTTAGCTTTGATTTAATAAACATTGCAATAGAGTTTTTTAAAACCTAAATACATTATACTTCATATTTATTATGGATATATTTTAATTTTGATTTAATAAATATTACAATATATTTTAGTTTTTATTGAATAAACATTACAATAGAGTAGTTTTGTTTTTTTTTAAAATACTTTTGGATTAATTTTGTTTAAAATCTGATTACATATTGTTGAAATTACAAATGTGAGTTGTTGGAATTATATAATAAAAATGAAATTATAAGTTTGAATTATTGAAACTATAAAATGTAAATGTTAAAGAGACCTTTTAAAACACTAAATCCATTTATGTATTAAATTCATTTATAAATTAAAAAAATCAATATAAACAACAATTTCACCAAAAACTCTACAACCAAATTCAAAT
>JASDQU010682559.1:0-10761 GCA_032191745.1 Picea mariana | reverse complement strand
TTGGAATTATATAATAAAAATGAAATTATAAGTTTGAATTATTGAAACTATAAAATGTAAATGTTAAAGAGACCTTTTAAAACACTAAATCCATTTATGTATTAAATTCATTTATAAATTAAAAAAATCAATATAAACAACAATTTCACCAAAAACTCTACAACCAAATTCAAATTCAAATGATGGTTACATAAAATAAAATGGTCACAAGGTAGAACGATTAAACTACGCCTTACAATAAATGCGTAATCTTACATGTTAAAGATGGGTATACATCATAGAGAAACAGACGGGGCGATATGGGAACTTTATGCGTGATTTCTGGGTAGACATCATAGAGAAACCGACAGGGCGATGTGGGAACTTTCTGCGCGATTTCTTACGAGAAAAAGATGGACAGAGATCAAAACAGAAACCGACAAGGCCACTGGGGTACCTTGCAAAGTTTTGTCAACACATTTTGGTTTTTGAATGACCCAATTTTGGATTGGTGTGAAGCTTTCTGTTTCTTGTGATGGCGTCTTAGGCTTCAATTCCCACCCTATTAAAGTCAACCTGTGACTTTTTGGTTTCAGGTGTGACAAACCCTAGCTATTTTTSTTTGTTTTATCGTTATAAAATATGATTAAAAGCTTCAATCGATAGTTTTTAAATATATTTGTTTCGATATTCTCACACTCTACCTGAAACGGGGCCTTTGATGTGACGGATGCAAATGGGAGGGAAATTTGAAAACGATATACCGACGATGGTAGAAATGGAATGAATAATAACAAAGAGACTAATCTGCATTCGGGACGAAACAAAGTTTGATTGCGAACAAAGAAACCCATGTGTGATGACAGAAGGCAAACCACACAAAACAAGAAGAAATTGGACGTTAATTTACATAACTATTTTCACCTTCACCCATCGCGTGTATTTATAAATTTAGTTTATTATAATTTTAAGACTTTGTTTATTTATTTACTTATTAGTAAGTTATTATATTTAATAATATGTTCATTTATTAACTTACTTCAAAATAAATTATTTATTTAATTTTTTTATAAAATTAAGGAAAAACTTCAAAAAATGAATTGATAGATTTATTTCAAAATATAATATCTTTATTATTTAAAAAATAAAAGAAAAAATATTCATTAAAAACTTGACCAATAAATTATATATACATCTTTATCAAATAAAAACAAAACATGTAATGATAATATTGTTATTGTAATATCTCTTTCAAAGATTTTATCTTCTCTGATTATAATAGTTTGTCATCTTATTACCTATCCTCTATGATTATAATAGTTTGTCAACTTATTAGGTTGTTTTGAAATAAAGTATCATTTTTAATTTAAAAAATTTTGATAAAAGCATGTAGTGATAATAATTGCATTTTTAGTCAATAATTTTTTTTACTAATAATAGTTGCATTTTTATCAAATAAAAGCATTTAATGATTATAGCTGTTATCATTATCTTGATAATATTGGTATTGTTAAGTATCTTTTTTAAAGATTTTCTTGAAATAAAAGCAAAGCATATAGTGATAATAGTTGTTATCATTATTTTGATAATGTTGCTATTATCACATATATATGTACACATTATGAAAATTTGATTTAGTGGTTTGAATAAAACTTAGATTTTCTTTAGTATAAATATAAATACAAAATGTTTTGGATTCTAATAAATATTGAAAAATCTTAAAAAATCATAAAGATAATAATGTTGAATATTTCAAACAAAGATCTAAAGTTAGAAATACATATTATATATATATATATATATATATATATATATATATATATATATATATATATATATTTAGTGGTTTGAATAAAACTTAGATTTTTTTTAGTATAAATATAAATATAAAATGCTTTGGATTCTAATAAATATTAAAAAAATTGAAAAATCATAAAAATAATAATGTTAAATATTTCAAACAAAGATTTAAAGTTAGAAATACATATTTTATATTTCATAGAAGGAAATATAAATCTAACCTAACATAATAAGAAGATTAAATACTTTAAAAAGCTTTTTTATTTTAAAACTTCAATAAATTTACTTGAATATTTTTAATATAAATTACTTTTACATAAATATATAGTAATATCAAGAATAATGTTCTTCTAAACATATAATATGCTTCTAAACATCTATCATAAAAACTTACATTAAGAATAACTTATAACTATGCTTGTAAAATATGCTAATAAAAAATATGGTCAAAACAATATTTAAAAAAAATATTCATTTGAAAGAATATTTTACACTTACATTTTGTTTCAATATATTTTCAATTTGTTTCGACATATGTTTATCATTACTCAAGAATAATTACTAGAAAGCTTATATTCTTTTGTAACACTTTTTTGTCATTCTTATAAATGATTGAGTTTAAATATATTTCAAACTTATAATAATAAATTGAAAGAAAAGAGTTAATATCCAAAAGTCAATTTAAATAATGGTGAAACTCATTTTACTAGTTGAAGATTACATAGTTGTTGAATATGTGTTATGTCTTTTGCATGACTGTAAGTTCTCTTTAGTCGAGGAGTACATAGTTGTTGAATATGTGTTATGTCTTTTGCATGATTGTAAGTTCTCTTTAATGATGCATGGTATTTGAGTCCATGGTTTTCTAATTTTAATTAAAGAATTAGAATTGTAATCTATTTCGAGTCAATAAATTAGGAGTTTTGGATATAGATATATATCCGCGTTGTCCAATAGTGATATCAAAGCAACCTTGGTTCCAAGTACTGCATTGACCTATGGTAGTGCTCCATGGAAATTATTCCCATGTGCGTATTCCCTGAAGTCTCTCCCTATTCTTACAGATTCTTTGTGCCCCTCATCTGTCATTCTTACAGTGTAGCTTAGAAACCCTAATCTGTCACATTGAGGTCTATCTCCTCACACAGAGAAAATGCCCCTCTACCTTCTAGTCTGCCATCTACGTGTTACTTTGTCATGTGTAACTGTTAGGGTTTCCTCGCATTTTCCTCAAATTTTATGCCCAGACCTTCAGCATCTTCATCATCTCTGAACCTGTCTCTCCATCAAGCGTGTAACCCTAACTCGAGACGTTAAACGTGAACCATTTGCCACAATGAAGAATTAGATAATACATTACTTCTTCCTGGTTCAAATGATTTGGATTCATATTTTGATACAAATTACTTGCTGGCCATGATGATCAATGGAGGTAATTTATAGACTGAGTGGGAATTTTTTCTGGTAGTTCTCGCATTTTATCAATCCATTTCAAGTTAGAAAAAAAACAAAACACAACCATGATACCTAATTCTTGTGGGACGACAATAAAATGGCTATATAACCAGTGCAAATATGCGCGAGCAAGAAGAAGTTCCCTTTTACATTCCGTTGTATTCTTGGAATTCACCAACTAAGCACCACCTTGTTGATTCAATCCGTTAGTATACGAATTCCATATTCACGCAATCAAAATTACATTTTCTCATCTCTTTGGGGTTTCATTTGGCCAATTTCGTAGTCCATTACAATTTTGTATTCAGCCAGACGTTTAGAGCAGTTTTTAAATCGATAGAACAAATATAACTGAGGAATTCAGCCATTTAACACCATAAATCGGTCATCTTTGAGCCAATCGGTGTGGAGCTTCTGTGAATTCAAATTTCAGGCGCGAATTTAGGTTGTTGTCATTGCAAGAAACATTGTTTCTTATTTGGAACTGCAAGACCAAGACACAATGGCCAGATAAGAGAATAAATTCAGCTTTATATGAGGTTTGAAATCATCGACAATGCCTCCTATAAGTCCTGCTTCCACAAGCGCCCACTTTGTCTCATCCATTCTTTGGACAAACTGATTGAAAGAAGAAGATCCTAAATCAAGAAAAATGAAAGAATAGATGTGAAGGTTCCAGAATTGATGCAGACACCCTACTTCAGCAGGGTTCTGCGACCTCCCGGTCTCTAGATCAATTTTCTTCTGAGCTGAAATGGCTATTCGGGCTCCTACTAGAACCCTTTGAATGAATCCACAGGTCCTTATTGAAAATCCGCCCTGCGCAACTTAACGCCAGGCGCGAGCCTTACATCTCCATGCGACCACAACCTTGCCTTAGCACAAGCGCCCTTCATGACTTGTGATCTCGTGAGACGATGACCCTCGACTCCTCTCTCTCCATTCACCGACACTTGAGATTGCGATACAGGAATGGCTCCCTCCTCACTAGCGCCTGCTACATATAACCGTAGGCTAGGCTAAACACTAGCGCTACTCGCAACTCGCAACTTCACGAGTTGGAGTGTTGAGCCCTCGTGCTCCTCCTTTGCGAAACCACGAAAGAACGATAAGTCAGCGATGGGTTGACTCCCTTAGCACTACTCGCAACTCACAACTTCGCGAGTTGGGGTGTTGAACCCTCGTGTTCCTCCTTTGCAAAACCCCGAGACACGAAAGGTCAGCGATGGGTTGGCTCCTTCCAAGGTGATGCGTGTCCACCACCTGTCACCCGCTTCCACCTTTTTCTGGGCGTTGTTATTACACCACCTGTCAACCACGTGGTCCCCACCTAACGACCATGCCACGTGATTGCACGAGCCCTCGGCGCTCGAAACTTCGCGACTTTAGCGATCAAGGTGAAACCCCTTCACCCTTCGAAACCCCGATACATGATGTAGCGAGGCATCAAATCTCACGGCTCTCCTTCCTCCTAGATCGACGGTTCAGGTCGAATCGTGATCTCGCGACTTAGGATTTTGAAGCACAAAGAACTCCGCCTCCTAGCTCGCGATACCCGAGTTCGCGAAATGGACCGATCTCACTATTTCACGATCTCGCGACTCGAGGTTTTGGGAGACAAGACCTCTGTTCTTCCAGCTTGCGATACCCGAGATCACAATGTGGACCAATGGTCCAGATCTTCCGCTTAGTCAACGGTCAAGATTGTATCTCGACTATCTTCCAGATCTCTACCACCTATCCTCCAAAATGGATGGTCCTAATGCTTTCGGGACTTGATGAATCCTCGTCCTTCTTCTGTTACAAGGTTTAAACCTCGCACAACTTTTCTGGATCCGACTGCTCGTGGCAACTTGACACTTCTCCCTGAAGTGTCTCCACCGTCTGTCTCAGCTGCTCTCATGCGCAACTTTGTCTCCTCCTGTTGTCTAGACGTAGATTCAACGATTCAGATCTTCTCCTCCCAATGNTCCTTCTTCTGTTACAAGGTTTAAACCTCGCACAACTTTTCTGGATCCGACTGCTCGTGGCAACTTGACACTTCTCCCTGAAGTGTCTCCACCGTCTGTCTCAGCTGCTCTCATGCGCAACTTTGTCTCCTCCTGTTGTCTAGACGTAGATTCAACGATCCAGATCTTCTCCTCCCAATGCCGATCCAATGGCAGCTGTGCTCCTCCCCTGAGCTTTCTTGGCTTTTTTTGACTTAGAAGATTTTCTAAGTCTCGAAGGTCTCGACCTTTGACTCTTCCTCTTGCGATCCTGATTCCTTTGATCTCGTCTACATTATAGGAATGCTGCCCCTTCTTAACTTCATCCTCTCGGAGATTTACTCCTGAGAACACTTTGCGTTCGAGGATCTCGAATAACTTAGATTCGAGAAGTTTTCTGGAAAAGAAAACTCCTTACGCCCACCTGACGCTCTTCTGCTCGATGCACACCTTGCAGAGCCGACAGAGTGTTCAAAAACTCTGTAAGTGTCTCTCCTCGACACTTCTTCACTCTGAACTTGAAATAGAGTTCCCTAGTGCACTCTATGCACGTGCTCAATGCCCTCCTGGCAGAGCTTTACAAAACCTTCAGTAGTTCTGTCTTCTTCCCGTGCTTTCACTGCATAGTCTTCACCTCCAGAGTGTTCAGTAAATCTGAGGCTTCTCTTGAGTTGTGAATTCTCTTGGTNAGAAAACTCCTTACGCCCACCTGACGCTCTTCTGCTCGATGCACACCTTGCAGAGCCGACAGAGTGTTCAAAAACTCTGTAAGTGTCTCTCCTCGACACTTCTTCACTCTGAACTTGAAATAGAGTTCCTTAGTGCACTCTATGCACGTGCTCAATGCCCTCCTGGTAGAGCTTTACAAAACCTTCAGTAGTTCTGTCTTCTTCCCGTGCTTTCACTGCATAGTCTTCACCTCCAGAGTGTTCAGTAAATCTGAGGCTTCTCTTGAGTTGTGAATTCTCTTGGTGTGCCTGCCTATCAGGTTCTCCTCTGATCTCAAATGAGAGATTCAGATACGCACTCCTTGCGCTGGCTACAAAACCTCCTCTATTCTATTGTGCACTCCTTGCACAACCTAAAGAACCTAGATAGAAGTCGACAAACTCACAAACAGATAGTAAAATCTATCTGTCACCTGTTTCTACAACATTCATTCCTGAGACATAAACACATGAACAACAATATGCAAGAAAAACTGATTTTCTATTAATCTATATGTTTCTACAATGGTTTACAAAGGCTGGACTATAACAAGTCTCAACTCTCTCTCTCGAGACCTCTCTGCTCTGGTCTCCTTTTTTTAACTCTCTACTCTTCAAGAGATTGATTACAAAAGAGGGCTCTCTTAAGATTATCCTCTTCACCGCCTATGTGCTATCGCTATCTCAGAGCGACTCCTACTCCTACGGTTACATTACACAAAAGGAAGTCGCAGACTTGACTGATCTGGACTTAGCTGCAGGTAACCATTAAAGGAAACCTCAACCACTACCTCTACAAAGGCATGATCTGGTCTCTATCAACCTTACAACATTAAATTCAAATTCAAATTTTGGAAAACAAGAGGCTGCACCTCTCCCTTTCATGAATGTGCTCTGGATGTGCTGGCTGGCTGGCGCTTATGTTGAGTTGGAGCGATGCTCCTGCATCATACTCCTCAGCTGAAAAAATCATGAGCTCCTAGTCATGAGCTCCTCTTCTCTCTTGTTGAAATCCATCTGGATCCCAAATTTTTCCTTGGAGTTGTCCTCCGGCTCCTCTCTAGCTATGATGTTGTTGTTGTTGTTGCTTCTTCTTCTTCCCTGCTACTCTTGCAGGCTTCCTTCTTCTCATCTTTTCTTTGCTAACTGCTTCTTGTGCTGACCTCAACATTAGTGTCCTGATCTCCTCAATCACCTCATCCAGCTGCTCCCATGGCTAGCTCTTTGTATGCAGTCTTCTCTGCTGCACTTCTGTCTTCTCAATGGGCAGATATGCTCGATCTCCCATGATGTCTTTATTTCCCTTTGTGGCACTGAGTGGCCACTTTGCTGCAGACTCCATCTTTGCAGTATCATTATGCTGCTCARCTTCTTCCTGTGACAGCTCTGTTGCTGCCATTTCTCTTGCTGGCATACTTCCAGCTTCTTCCAGTTTATCTTGGTGTTGGTATGCTCCACTACCTGCTTCCAAATTAKCCTGTTGGATGTGCAATCTTTCCACCATCACCCTTCTCTCCAGGGCTTCCAATTCTTCACACAGGTCAGCAAAATCCGTGTTGTCTACGTCCTCTTCTACTGCAGGCTTCAGTGCTGCAATCATCTCCTGTTTAGCTTCCCGRCTGAAAATTTTGAACATTTAGGTTGAATGCTCTTCTCTTCCTGCAGGGGMAAACATCGATGTCTTCTCCATTTCTTCCTCCATGACAGTTTTTKCCAGCTGTCCTTCTTCTGTTGCTGCATCTGTAACACATTTTCTGGCCTCAACTGGGTTGCTTGGTAGGAATACTTCAATTCCCCCAATGATCATAATTCTCTTCTGATTCTCTCCTGTCAGCGCTCCTTGCTGATCTGAACTCTCCCATGAGTTCATGAGACTCTCAGATAGTCTCATCTCCTTTCCCTTGCCCACCCAGCAACTCGAAAGTTCACTTCTGCCCACTTGGCAGTTTACAAGATCTTCAGCTAATCTCATACCATTGCCCTCCTGGCGATATGAATTTCCACTGCTATCCTCCTGACAGTCTATGAGATCCTCCAATGATCTCATTCCATTGCCCACCTGGCAATATGAAAATTCATCTCTACCCTCCTGGCAGTTTATGAGACCTGAAAATGATCTCTCTTCCTCATCACTAAGGATTTCTCCAACTTCTGGCTCACAGATGAAAACCAGCTCTGTGTCATTGAGGTTTTCAGCATACCTCAACCACTTCCTCAACTCTTGTTGTTGTTTCCTGGCCAACAACTTTTGAACAGGCCATTTGGTTTTCCTGTTCAGAGGCCATTTGTACCTCCAGTGTACTTTCACCTCTTGCTGCATCTTCAATGTCAGCTGTTCCATTCTCGCCCTTATCTCAATGAGT
This sequence comes from Picea mariana, assembly GCA_032191745.1. Lineage (NCBI taxonomy): Eukaryota > Viridiplantae > Streptophyta > Pinopsida > Pinales > Pinaceae > Picea > Picea mariana. The sequence continues at coordinate 2,469 of JASDQU010682559.1, read as the reverse complement.
TCTTTGTCAATCTCTTCTTTACTCATCTGTTGGTGGTCTCTTCTTCCACCATGCTCATGGCCTTCAGTAGCCATTTCCATATTTCACCTGCCCTCCTGGCAATCATATGGATCACTCTACATCTGAGAGTGTCTCTATGTCCTCCTATAGCTCGCTTGGTTGTCTATCATTTGTTGTACACCTTGCAACAATCACCACAGAGCTTTAACACCTTGCTTCTTTCACCTATTTTATATAGATGAATCTCATCTTCTGACTCCACTTGATGTTACCAGAATTTCTCCCACCATCTCTTCTTTGTCTGTGAACAAGGTAACGATCTCCTCTTTCTGTTTTGTCTGAAAACTACAGACAAAAATCTTCTCTGATACCACTTGATGCAGACCCCCTACCTCAGCAAGGTTCTGCGACCTCCTGGTCTCTGGATCAATTTTATTCTAAGCTGAAATGGCTCTTTGGTCTCCTGTTGGAACCCTTTGAACAAATCCACAGGTCCTTATTGAAAACCCACCATGTGCAACTTAATGCCAGGTGCGATCCTTACATCTCCATGCGACCACAACCTTGCCTTAGCGCAAGCGCCCTTTGTGACTCGTGATCTTGTGAGTCGATGACCCTCGAATCCTCTCTCTCCATTCATCGATACTCGAGATTACGATACGGGAATGGTTCCCTCCTCACTAGTGCCTGCTACATATAACTGTAGGCTAGGCTAAACACTAGCGCTACTCGCAACTCGCAACTTTGCGAGTTGGAGTGTTGAGCCCTCGTGCTCCTCCTTTTCGAAACCGCAAAAGCACGACAATTTAGCAATGGGTTGACTCCCTTACCACTACTCGCAACTCACAAATTTGAGAGTTGGGGTGTTGAACCCTCATGCTCCTCCTTTGCAAAACTCTGAGACGCGAAAGGTCAGCGATGGGTTGGCTCCTTCCAAGGTGATGCGTGTCCACCACCTGTCACCTGCTTCCACCTTTTTCTAGGCATTGTTATTACGCCACCTGTCAACCATGTGATCCCCACCTAACGGTTGTGCCACGTGATTTCACGAGCCCTCGGCGCTTGGCACTTCGCGACTTTAGCGATCAAGGTGCAACCCCTTCACCCTCCAAAACCCCGATACACGATGTAGCGAGGCATCAAATCTCACGGCTCTCCTTCCTCCTCGATCGATGGTTTAGGTCGAATCGCGATCTCACGACTCAGGATTTTAAAGCATAAAGAACTCCGCCTCCTAGCTCATGACACCTGAGTTCGCAAAATGGATCGATCTCACTATTTCACGATCTCGTGACTCAGGGTTTTGGAAGACAATACCTCTGTTCTTCTAGCTTGCGATACCCGAGATCGTGATGTAGACCAACGGTCCATATATTCCGCTTATTCAATGGTCAAGATTGAATCCTAGCTATCTTCCAGATCTCTGCCACCTGTCCTCCAAAATGGACGGTCCTGATGCTTTTGGGACTTGATGAGTCCTCTTCCGTCTGTTGTTACGAGGTTTAAACCTCACGCACATTTTTTGGATCCGACAACTCGTGGAAACTCGACACTTCTCCCCGAAGTGTCTCCATCATCCATGTTAGCTGCTCTCCTACGCGACTTCGTCTCCTCCTGTTGTCTGGACGTAGATTCAACGGTCTATATCTTCTCCTCCCAGTGCCGATCCAACGATAGCTGTGCTCCTCCCCCTGAGCTTTCTTGGCTTTTTTTGACTTAGAATATTTTCTAAGTCTCGAAGGTCTCAGCCTTCGATTCTTCCTCTTGCGAGCCTAGTTCCTTTGATCTCATCTGCATTATAGGAACATTGTCCTTTATAAACTTCGTCCTCTCGGAGATTTACTCCTGTGCACACTTTGCGTTCGAGGATCTCGAATAACTCAGATTCAAGAAGTCTTCTGGAAAATAAAACTCCTTACGCCCAATTGGTGCTCTTTTTCTCGATGCACACCTTGCAGAGCCTACAGAGTGTTCAAAAACTCTGTAAGTGTCTCTCCTCGACACTTCTTGACTCTGAACTCGAAATAGAGTTCCCTAGTGCACTATATGCACGTGCTCAATTCCCTCTTGGCAGAGCTTTACAGAACCTTCAGTAGTTCTGTCTTCTTCCCGTGCTTTCGCTGCACAGTCTTCACCTCCAGAGTGTTCAGTAACTCTGAGGCTTCTCCTGAGTTGTGAATTCTCTTGGTGTGCCTGCCTGGCATGTTGTCCTTTGATCTCAAATGAGAGATTCAAATACACACTCCTTGCATTGGCTACAAAACCTCTTCTGTTCTATTGTGCACTCCTTGCACAACCTAAAGAACCCAGATAGAAGTCGACAAACTCACAAACAGATAGTAAAATCTATTTGTCACCTGTGTCTACAACATTCATTCCTAAGACATAAACACATGAACAACAATATGCAGGAAAAACTGCTTTTATATTAATCTGTATGTTTCTACAATGGTTTACAAAGGCTGGACT
>JASDQU010682558.1:78523-95821 GCA_032191745.1 Picea mariana | reverse complement strand
GACTTTACAGCTTCAAGCTTCCCACATGAGCTTATTCTTGGCTCTCCTTTCTTAACAACAAAATTATGAAATTTATACTTTAATCCCCCTTCAAGCCTACAATCATCTCAAAGACGTGAAAATTGCATATATATACAAGTTTTGTAAGGCTTTAACCATTTGCCAAAATTTGAGTTAGATGTAGGTAATCCCTTATATTCTTCAAGTACATAAGAGTTTAACTTTAGAGCTATGGTCAAATAAAAACAAAGAGGTCTTAAAGGAAATTGACCATGTGGTTTTGTATATATTTATCATACAGCTTGATTACCGAATCAAAATGTTGCAGGATACTTCAATGCTTATACTTCAAAATGTTGCAGGATACTTCAATGCCTATACTTCAAAATGTTGCAATATACTTCAATGCCTAAACGAATGCATATATTTATCATATTTATCATACTTCAATGCCTAAACTATAATGTACAATTCCTTATCTTACTTGGGGTATATTATGATTGCACCAACAAAAGTTTCAAGTGCTATGTTATCCAACTCCTTCTTTCTATCAAAGGTTCTGCCATTATGTATCATGCGAAATTTGCTTTGATTTCAAATGAAATTTCAAGTTTCATTAGATTTAATATTGATGCATTACAATTCTTTCATGTCAAAGCTTCAATTACTTGGTTTTCAATTGCAATGAATTGAAATGTTATACTTGCCTTTTCTAATGTGCATTGAAGAGACATTTCATTCCTAAATAATTTGCTAACCCCATAAATTACCTTGGTTCAACTAAATTATCTTGGATCAACCAATTCACAAGGAATTTTATATTTCTTAGGTCAATACAAAATTCACATTCTCTAACTACAAAATCCATACAAAACAATAATTGTTTTCCAAGCTCATATTTCTTCATGTTGGCTTGCAATTAATTGTGGGTTGATATGGCATTACCATATTACAATGTAATATGGTAATACCATATCTCATGTAACTTTTTTTTAAAAACATAATGCCATCATCGCAATATTGACGATAGTTCGTCGGAAAAAAATTGCATTTTGACCACTGTGGCAATAGCAACAAACTTTCGTCGCAATTTGCCACAGGTTTTCATTGCACATATAGCATTTTCATCGTAACTTTGGTCTTGATGAATCAATTTTGTTGCTATTTCCACGAGTATTCATCGCAAGTTGCCATGGTTTTTTGTCGCACATACAACATCTGCGTCATAATTTTTTGACTTGTCAAAAATTTTCATCTCAATTGCGACGAAATTTCATCATAATTTCCATGGTTGTTCATTGTACTTGCGACAAGGTTTCGTCAAAATTGCGACAATGCAAAGGGTTAACCGAACTTAAAGGCGGTGACACATGGAGAGATAATTTCATTGATGTTTCCACGCACACCTGGATCGTCGATAGAGCGACAAAATTATTCCGATGAAAAAAGAACTTGACTTTCGTGGAAATTGCGACGAATAAGTGTTGCAATATCAACGAAAAACTGTCACAAATTTGGTCATATGTACTACTGACAGGCTGTATCTCCGAAAGTATAAGGCCTCAGGAGCTGAAATTTTAACCCAACATACCTTGATCCATCTACTAAATATCCTCCAAGTCATTCCTTCTAAAACATTGTAGAAAAAACGTTATAGCAAAAATTCTAAGGTGTCTCAGATGTAGCAACAAAACCCCAAGACCTTGAGCTCTGATACCATATGTTAAGAACCAAATATGAATATAGCATAGAAAAACCTCAGAATAAGTACTCAACGCCTTGAAAAAGAGATAATTTCAGATAATAATCCTCTTCGAGGGGTCAACCTCCCTTTACCCCACATAAATGTTCAAGTACAAGATGATTCCAAATGAAAATGTCTCCTTGGTATATATAGGAGACTAGGAGGTATAATTACAACTAATGGAATAAATCCGACATAAATAAAATAACATTACTAATGTAATATGTCCTAATTAAGGGTTAATGAGCCAATATTAGGGCTTAACATAGGATCAGTGTTGAAACCATGCTTTGATACCAGTTTGTAACGTCCCCAACCACCAACCCGTGCCGAGTAGTGCTACCTAAAAAACTATATCATTTTTTTTCTTCTCTGATACCATTTTGTAACGTCCTCAACCACCAACCCCTGTCGGGTAGCACTACCTAATGACTGAATCCTTTAATTCTTCTCTGATATAATTTTTTCACACCCTCAACCACCCAGGGCAAGCCATGCTACTCATAGAAACAAAAATTACCATATGCATATAAATATAAACATACAACATATTCTGTTCATACATAAATTAATGTGGAAATAAAAATAAAATCATACATGCAGTACTCACAAGAAAAACCCATAATATAACAACATATATAGGAAATACTAATCAATCTACCATGTACAAATACACAACATGTAAATGAACATAGGAATGGGTACTTATCTTTCAATTGAAGTACACTAACTGTGTGCAGACCTTCCATGAACCTCCCAACCATAGAACACGCTGCTCATCATGCTTAGTAGTGAGTCAGCCCCAAGCTGGGAATAAACTCCATCGGGAAAAGGAATTATAGGCTTGGCAAGGACAACAATGAATTTGCACAAAACAATAGGAAGGATCTTTTATCCCAGGAGCCACTTATGCCCACAACCCACAGACCCTCATTCTCCACAGGTCTGCTCCACCCCAGGAGGGTACACCTTCACTAATACAATTCCATTGGCTACTACACCTCCCTTACCTTGGGCTTTAGCAACAGGATGGAACAGAAGTCTCAAATTATTGTAGCTGATACGAGACTCCCTCTAGGAGAACTCACTTCCCAGCAAACTCTCTCACCTGGGAGAGTTCCTCATAGGCCTAACAACCTGCTTCTTCAATTCATATCTTATGTCAAAGGGACATAGGTGATGTCAACAAAAGAATTCGGGTAACACACAAGTGAATTCAACCACAAAAAATGGGTATGGACACAGAATATGATAGAAAACCAAGCTTAGCCAAAATTGTGTTGGCAGCAACCTCCAATCACTACGACACAACACAATTCAAGAAAAATACAAGGTCATCAGGCTTCATATGAAATACACAGGACAACTCCAGTGTCTGTAGGTTACACTAGGGTGTGCCTCAGTGGGGAGTATGGCTCTCTTCTAGGATGGCTAACCTTGCGAGAGTGCCGACGCAATGATGAAGTATCGTAACAAACATGAGAATCATGAGACTTGTGAAATGAGATGCCCTGAGAAAGAGATGACTTTCCCACTTAAAATTGCATGCACCTAGGTTGACACATGTCTCCCTGAAGCTGCATGAGCTCCACTTAACACTCGTCCCCCTTTCCCCAAGGAACTTAGGAAAACACAGATTATGTCAAACCTTAGCCTTTAGGAAATAATAATATAATATTATTCCTTTATAGGTAATCCCTCTAGCTTAGCCCCTATTCCTAGACACTTATACCCTTCCCCACCTAGTGGAGCTTAGTCCCCCATAACTATTTCTTCCTGGAGGGTCTACATGTAGCGATGTATAATTTTTATTAATTATTTCCATAATTACATATACAAAACATGCTCCTGGCCTTATTATCCTAGGCTCTTTGGCCTAATCATCACATAAGCCTCCTAGCTTATTATAACTCGGCTCACCACCCTAACAAACATGTTTACAATTCATTATTACAATTGGGGCTCTACCAGGGGGATATTACATCAAGCCATCCTCAACTCTTCAGGGTCTCTATTTATTGTGTTTGGTTGGGTTAAATATTCAATTTATCTTGCAATTTGTAAAGAACCCTTGTTGTTTCTTTATTTTCTTTTGATTGTTTTGAAGGTTTAGGGTAAACTTGTAAGCATTAGATCCTCCTGTGGATTCCAGTGAATCCCTGCATTCAAGCAATGCCTTAGGGTCTATGTTAGTCTTGGTTTCTTTTCTTTTTTCTCTTTACCTTGTTTATGTTTTGGAAAAAAAAAAATATCATTTACTTGTGATTTTATTTTCTAAAGAATTCAAAAAATAAAAAAGAATGTAGTTGCATTTAGTTATGCATTTTTGTATGGTAGTTGTAGAATAGGTTGTTTATTACAAAATAAACAAGTTTCATTTCCAAAGTTCCTTCTTTGTTATTTCCTTGAAATTTTAATAGTTTTCATTTTTATTGTAAAATGAAAAGCGCATTCTAGGAATTTTTTTGCATTTTGGGATCTTGGACTATACTTCGAAAAGTTTGCATTTACAAGGATTAAAAGTCGCTTTTCAGTTGTAGAACCTAGTTTGCTTTTTGCACAAATGTTCTAAAGATTTTATTTATTCTCTTTTGTCTCTTGAAAACACCATAAATTTCACATCCGTACCCTTTTGATTATATAAATCCACTTGAAATCAATGATCAACACTTAAAATCAACTAAAATTTTGTTTGTAGGGTTCATCAAGTAGTCTAGGATTTAGGGCCTTGAAATAGGTGCGGAGATGAAACTCTTCAAGGTCACTTAAAAAAACATAAGATTCTGTGAAAAGGAGTGTCAAAGTCCATTTTCGTAGTAGTTAGTCGGGACCCCCCTCTAACACAGGGGCTAAACACGAGGTCATGTGAGGAAAGGTAGAGGATATAACCCCTCCAAAGTTGGATTGAGCGTAGTGGGGATCATATATTGAGGATCGTTCTTGGGATTTACGTTGATCGCATTTGAATAGGGAGCCTCATGGACCTAGAATCTATTTGATATCCTTAGTTGTCTTCCAGAGCATTTTCCTGTGGTACCCTAGAAAGGATTTGAAGTTTGTTATCCTGCTCATTACAATCAACCCAACTGTTGAATGTACTCGCCTGGTGACTGACGATGAGCTGAAAACCTAGTTGCAATTTTTTTTTAGTGACTTACACGAGTGACTGCAAGGTATATCACGGTACCTAGGGAAGACCTTGGATCACACTTTGCAAAGTATACCTAGAGGGTGTTTCTGTGTTTGAGTTACACTTACACCAGTAAGTTTCTATACTATCGATTGGTGTAACTGTTCTTCCTTCCAGTCAGTTTCTTGCTTGATTTTTCATTAGGATATTTTTAGTGTGTGCTCTGTGTTTCATGCTAGCTTAACCTTAGAGTGTCGGTTGATCATTCATAAGGTAGAAGATCAACAACTCTGTCATTTGTGTAGGCTTCAGGTCCTGTCGCTAATTACTTTGGAGCCACCTCTGCCATTGTTGAGGCACATGCTATATCAAGAAGGTTCATTTGAAGCAACCAGGCCACAGGAAAATGTACCTAAGCTAGCACCTAGAGAAGACATTCCTGCATTGTAGGAGTCCACCATTTTTTACCTCAAAGATGAAGGCTTCAGGCCCACAAACCCTCTGATCTCTAACTTATCATCACCGCTTGTTATTCACATAGTCCCTCCTGAGGTTACTTCATGTGAACGTCAGTTTGTTAGATGAGAAGTGATAGAAGCAACTATGCTACCTCTTATGGGAGTCCTCGTACTCCCATCTCGGTTGTCGTAGGAGGGGGTATCATGCCCCCTCCACCACCTCCACCTATCAGGACTACGACTGTCTAGACACCCACTACTTCAGGTATGGCACAATCCCTTCAACGAATCTAACCATTGTTCCCTCTATCAAGAACTTGTCAAGCGCTCCCTTTTTGTATGGGATGTCAAGTTTTGACTCTAGTTCAATCTTAACCTACTCTACTCTAAAGGTTGTTGGTATGGGGAAGGGAGCTCTAATGCTCCCTTACAAGGATATTTCACAGGCACCACTACCCCATTTAACACTATCGCTTATGATGGGGGTCATATCCATCCTCCGTCCCCTTTGCTCGGAGGCACTTTCTAGCAACCAATCAAGCTTAACACCAACTCTAGTTTTCTCAGTGGGGGATGTCATGGACCTCATTCTTATATAACTCTAGTAGGTTCTATGCAATTTTATTTAGAAATAACTCTTTCTCATCATTTTCCTTCTCGACGGGGGGAAACCCCTTATTTGATCAACCAAACCCTATGAAAGGCTTGATTCCTTCAGAGGGAGTGATGACAGGAGGGTAATCCTCACAAGGTCTTGGAAATCCCTAGCAGGGAACATTTCCTNTATGCCAAGAGGGTCGACTAGGGGCATCCCTAACCAGGGTCCTTGGAATACTATGCAGGGAGGAATCCCTACACAAGGAATTTCATCCAACCATGGGAATCAACCGGTGATGCCGAATATAGCACAAACTTCTTTTAATGACCATGGCCACCATGGTTTCTACCAAAACCCTTGCCAGTAGACAAAATTTTCTTGGAAACTTGGTGACACTCAAAATCTAGGTCCCTTTTTTCATTTAAATCAACCACAAACTAGACTACCTTTCTTGGAAATACTTCATTTTCCATACTTGTCGAGACTATTGAACTACCCGATCTATCATAATCTGTGTTGGCCCCCCATGTCGACTAAGTTTCCCTTAGAAATCCCTAATTTTGAAGGCAAACCTCGCGAAGATCTAGGTGATCATGTTACGAAATTTCATTTATGGTGCTCATCCAAATCGTTAAAGGATGATTTCGTTCAGTTGCATTTCTTCCAACACACTCTTATAGGGGGTGCTAGAAAATGGTATATCGAGCTCGATAGCTTGAAGTATGCTTTCTTTAATGACCTGGCTATGGTTTTCTTAAACGATTTCCAGTTACCGGTAAGATACGATGTATGCACCAAGTTGCTAGCCAACTTCGAGTAAATAAATGTTGTTTGTATCTCAGATCACATCTGAGAATGGAATCAATGAAAGAGCTTGATCAAAGTTAAGGTTCGTCCCACATTTTTTCTCAAGTGGTTCCTAAAGTCCTTGGTAGCTTGTGTATCTAAAGACATCGCACCATTCGAGGTTTTTTCCAAAGAATATGCTATCATGATATCCCAACAACTGGAGTTGATTTACTCTCAATATGGTATTTTTTATGAGATCCTTCCCGACACATCACGATCAACTCTCGACAAGACCAAATAGAAGTTTGGGCCTCACACCAATTGCATAGTAGGCTCAGCACAGAGAAATCCCATAGATTAGTTGAATAATCAATTATAACAGTTATCGATTCAACAGATTGTAGCCAACCAAACTCCTAGTTAGAGTGCCCCATTAACCCAAACGTCGGATGTATACAGTGTGAAATCGGTGAATCCCAAGGGTAACAAGAAATCTGAGGGAAAGAGGAAATATAAAAACAAGAAGGGTAAGTGAGATAAGAAGGTTGCAAATAATGCTGGCGAGGGTAAAAATGAAAGAGGAAGGTGAATTTTCCATGTAAGATTTGCATGGATGACAACTTGAATCACCAATTCTCTCGGCTTGAGGAGGCCCAAAATCTATTGGAACAATAGCAACCTGTCGTGTTAACCAACCCTTTTCCACAAGGAAAAAATATGGCTCAATCTTCCTCATCCACAAATGTTCTTGGGGGAAATCAAGGAGCCCCGGTGCCTAATACTAATAACAAAGAAACAGAAGTTTATATGATGAAATTTGATGCTTATCTGTAGACTAGGGCTCATAATTATGGAATGCCAGAATCTACTGAGAAGGGAAAATAAGCCTCCAACCCACGGCCTCTCTTCAAATTTATAAGGCTGTGGGATAAACTATGACTCGCATCCCTAAGGGTGTGTTTAAAAATGATTCTCACAACTTGAACACAAGGGTTTCTCAGAATTACTCCCTTGTGGAGGATCTAGCACAAAATCCTTGTGAAATGTCTACTATGGAAGTCCTCCAAAGTTTCCCCTCACAGAGGTAAGCATTGTTGTCTTCCTTGGGAGCGGACGAGACTACTAACTCTTGAATGATTTTTTTTGACCCGACATATTATAAACCTTGTCTTCCTCACCACGTCGCTTTTCATATAGTAGTGGTGTATACCATGAAATCGTTGACACAAAAAAAATTTCATATGGTGGTTGATGAGGGTGCCTCGACTTGCGTGATGTAGTTGGCATTTTGGAAGGCCATTGGCCAACCTAAGTTTTCTATGTCACTCATGTTGCTAACCATGTTTGATGGCAAATATTTTAGACCACATGGAATAATTCCCTCCTTCCCTGTGTAGTTGGAGGTAAAAACCGTGTGCATCGAGGTAGAAGTAGTCAATGCGCCTCTTGACTACAATCTTTTGTTAGAATGGAATTGGACCTACACTATGACAATGGTTGTATCAACCATTTTTTGGGTCTTATGTTTTCCTCACGAAGGCTGGATCATAATCATTGATCATTTATCCTTCTCTCATCCTAATACTTCATCGGGGGCATCCACTGCCCCAGTGATTCACAACCCGCAACCAGGTACCATTAACTTAGGTGTCGAACTGTTTCCATCTTTAATGAGGACTTTTGATTATTCGTCGCTTGCTAAATATGTCAAGTTTATTTTAGTTGTCCCCAACTAGTCGAAGGATGTGATCTTTCAAGTTTCTTCTTTAGAAACAAGTTGCATTAATGACCCGTGGATTTTAACTTCCCCATCGACTTCGATGGAAGGGGTAGGGAACCCTAGAATGGCTATGCCCTTATCTGTTGTTGAGGTTGCATACAGTATTGTCCAACAAGCCTTGAACAACCCTGATACGGCTCCCCCATAGGAGTTATATCCCATTCTCTAGCCTATTTGTGCTCAAGACTCTCTCACCACTCACAATCCTTTGGAATTAGTCCTTCCCTCTGACAAGGCGATTTTTGAGGTAATGACTGGGCCAGAGAGACCTTGGGATGATCTTCACCAAGGATCTTATTTCTTACTCAAGATGAGGAGAGTAGAGGTAGGAAAGTTCACTACAATCATGAATGGAGATGTCCCTTGTCCTATTAACCCTCTGTCCATGCACATAATATATGCCGAGGGAAATATGGCAAGTATAGATGAAACAATTCCTATCGACATCTCTAGAACCTATGGCGTCATGGAAAACATCTTCGTTGGAGGAGATTGTTCCCATGAAGATATTTAGATCTGTACTGAATTATTTAGAGAATTTCATGACATATTTTCCTAGTCTTATGAGGAAATTCCATGAATTGACCCACATTTATTTGAACACGATATCACAACTTACCTTGATGTTAAGCATCTCCAACAAAAGTTTCTCCCAGACAATCATCACAAGGTAGTGACAATCAAGGCTGAGGTAGAGAAACTCATCAAGGATGGTTTCATCTATCCAGTGCAATTGATAGAATGGGTGTCGAACCTTGTTCCTATCATCATATATAAAGGTATGATTCATGTGTGTATGGAATTTCGTGATCTGAGCAAAGCTTGCCCAAAAGATAATTTTCTAACCCCATTCATTGACCAGATCGTCGATGAATGTGAAGGTTGTGAGGTATTTTATTTTATGGAAGGTTTTTTTGGGTACAACCATATTCAGATCAAGCTAGAGGACCAACATAAAATGGAATTTATATGTCCTTGAGGTACATTCGCATATAGGAAAATTCCTTTTGGCCTTAAGAATGTTGGAGCCACTTTTTAGCAGGCAATGTTGTTTGCTTTCCATGACCTCAAACACATATTCGAGGCATATCTTGATGATCTAGCATCACGTTTTCGTAAGAGATTAGATCATACTGCACATTTACGACTTATCTTTGAGATGTGTCGCTACTATCGAATTCTCTTTAATCCGAATAAGTGTAGATTTTTCTTAACATCGGGTCACTTGTTATTTTTTATCATGTCAACTAAAGTGATCACGATCAATCCTTTGAAGGTTGAGGAAATATTTCAATTTACTCCCACATGCACAATCCCCCAGCTTCAAATTCTACAGGGAAAAGACAAATTTCTTCGATGCTTTGTTGCCAACTATGCCGATATTACTAAAGGGTTTATGTGTCTATTGAAGAAAGGGGTCCCATGCTATTGGGATGAAGAATCTCAATGATCTTTAGAAGTGTTGAAATGTGCTTTGACCTCAGCCCCTCTGCTCAGTCCTCCAGATTATGGAAAGGATTTCTTTTTGTATTTGGTTGTCGTAGAATCTACTATTGGAATGGTATTGGTCCAAGAAGAGGATGTTCTCGAAGAGCATGTTAGCTACTATATTAGTCGAGGCTTGGTAGGATCGGAACTCAACTACACACATGTTGAGAAAATTCTTTTGGAAGTTGTTCATGTTTTCCAATGGTTTCATCATTACATATTACTTCGCAATACCACCATCATAGTTGTCGTGAACCATTTTCAATATGTGTTAACATGACGGGAAAATTAGTTGATGGATAGTCATCCTGCAAGAATTTGACTTGGATTTTGTTTCGGTGAAGTCTAAAAAGTCCTTGGTATTTGTTGAACTAATCTCAAAACTTTCAGTTGAGAGTAATAACAATTTTCCCGAAAAGTCACTGATCAATGGGGATCTTTTCCTAATTGCATATTTGGACCCTTGGTATGGAGATATACTTGTGTATCTTCATACTTTGAACTTCTCATCTTCTACTTCTCGCGATGAGTGTCGATTAATACGCCATCAAGCAAGGAACTATCTTATCATCGATGATACTTTATATCGTCAAGGAGTGGATTGCATTCTCCATAATTGTTTCACTCATGAAGAGGCAAAACTTGTGTTGAATGACTGTCACACTAGAACATGTGGCAGTCACTTGTATGGGTTGGGAACAACCCATAAATTTCTTCATGTTAGATACTTTTGTCCCTCGTTGATCAAATATTGTGTAGAGGCAGTCAAAAAGTTTCACCCATGCTAGATCTTCTCTCGGAAGATGCGAGCACACCCTGATCCCATGTTTCTAGATATTTTTGTTGGTACCTTCACCAAGTCGGGGATTTATTTTAATACATGCCACCCAGTTTCAGCTAGGGAGCATCGCTATATCATCGTAGCAACATACTACTTTAATAAGTGGGTCGAGGCTATGCCAATGTTCAACAATGATGGAAAAATGACTGCACTTTTCATTTTTAACCAGATTGTAGCAAGGTTCAATATTTCGAAGGAGATTGTGACATACCATGGCAGTGACTTCCAAAAAAAAATGATGTCCGAGTTAATATCAAAACTAGGGTTTAAGAAAGAACATTTTTCACCTTACTACCCACAAGAAAATGGTCAAGTGGAGACTGTTAATAAGTCTCTCAAGAATATTCTTCAACAGACGATCAATCTGGCCAAGTTGAATTGGAATTTGATGTTGTGCTCGACACTTTGGGCTTATCACCTTAGTCAAGACTGCTACCAGTTTTTATCCTTTCCAACTTGTTTACGGTCTGGAGGAAGTATTTCCCATAGAGTTCCAAATCCCTTCTCTTAATTTAGCAGTGAAACTATTGCTCGACACTACTACACTTGAAGAGCGTCTTTTATATCTCGAGCAACTCGATGAGTAGCGTCGATATGCAACCTTTTCCAATGAGGCTCATATACAACGTGTCAAGTGTCAGTATGATCAGTCCGCCCACCCTATATTTTTATCTGAAGAAGATCTTCTCCTCGTCTATGACCAATATAAAGACCCCTTGGGGGAAGTAAAATTCAAACCATGTGGTTCAAACCGTTCATTGTTAAGAAATTTTTAGAAAAGGGTGCCTATCAATTGGTTGATTTACAGGGTAACACTTTATCAGAGCCTAGAAATGGTCTCTACCTTAAGAAGTATTACGCTTAGATCAGCCACCTGGGCATGACTTCTTGTATATAATGTATAGCTTTATTTATACATTTTTGTCTTTTTGTTTTATGGACGTGTAGTTTAACTTTTTTCTTTTCATTGTGGAATATGTCAAGTGAATATGAGGTCTATGTTGGGTTCGCAGATGGTGCTAGATGACACACTTAGAGGCTTGCCTCCAGAGCTTGGGTGATCTTCACGCCCTTTTTCCAATTGATGTCTTCTAGAGGTATTTTTCTGGGCGAAGCAACTAATAATGTTGTCGAGTACAGTGTCGTGATAGAATTACTATGTGATGCCTTGTCACATGGTATTTTTCACCTTTCGGTTTATCTATATTCTCAATTTCTCGTGTCTCAGTTAAATGGCATATACCGTGTCTACAATCCCACCCTTCATCGACTATTCCTTAGGGTACATCTCTTAGAACACTATTTTGCTTATATTACTTATATTCATGTTCCTAGGATATCTAATCAACTAACTCATACATTGGCTAATCATGTATTAGATTGGCATATTTCTCACACATAGAAGTAAAAGCACACACATACACACATATGTAAAAACATTTGTACAAAATGTTTGTCCATAAGGAAAAAATATGTATATATGTAATAATGTGTCCAAAAAATAATGTCATGAGTACAAAAGTGGGCCATAAAACCTCAAATAGAGCTGGTATACATCGTTTTTCTCAAGCCCTCACTACATAAGAGAGTACAAAAGGTTCCCTCGGCACATATGTGGTCCAGTACTAGCTATGTTCTAGGCCTGTTGGACCTAGTAAAATGAACTATGGTGTTCGCAAGACGCTGGAAAAACTGAACCCAAGTCCTAGGTACCCCTACAACATGCGGTTGCATGGCCGGGTGAAGGTCCTCTATCTCTGCCATCGGCACTGCATGAGTGAGAGATGTTAGGTTCATCTCTACTCATCGCAATCCTCTCTCATCATCTCTAGCTGGTGGTCCTCTCGTGGATTTTGGTCCTCCTACTGTTGTTGGTCCGATATCCACTCGAGGATGATGCCTGGTCCTGATGAAGTCGGTTGGTCGTACCGGTCCCATGTCTCTATATAAAAAATCACTGAGTTAGTACTTTGAAGTTACCATACAAATGATAACATTTAAAAATTAAAAAATAAAATAACTTTAAAATGTGTGTACATATCTCTCTGCACTCCTCACTAGGGGGCATAAGCATATCTGGATCCCTTAGGAAACTGATCCCTGTGTAGGGGTAGTCCTCGATCACATGAATTTGATGGGCCCACTAGTCAAATAATTTTGTCATCAAAGGCCTCCTATACTCTCCCCATGCCCTATCAAGGAAACAAACATGCCCACCTGCATAATTTCAGAAAGGAGGCAATATGGCCTCGTATTTTCCTTCACATGATAAGGCCTAACACTCTCTCAAAAAATAAAGTGCACAGCATGGTCCCGAAAATGAAGTTCTTGTTTGTTCTTCTTCGACAGCCAGTCAGTTGTTTTTTCATATATGTGAGCATTGTAGTGCTCCAATCAAAGATGGTGGCATCTAGACACTGAGCTACACAATGCATTTGTGCACATGAAGCCTGATGAAGTGTTGTAGATCCCATGATTCACACAATCATGTAAAGTACTGTCTGAAGGTTGAGGCTTGTGATATTATGAATTGACAAATGAGATCCTATTTTCTCATTTCTAGCCTCGCAATACATGCCAATGTAATATTCTATGTTGTGTGGTCCTAGAGGAAAGGTCCTCAAGTTGATTGGTTCCCCCCTCCTGGAGAGGCCGATCAAAAAGTATATATCCTTTATGGATTCCAATACTCTATTATATGGTTTAGTAGCTTGGGTTGTTCCCTCATGAATGGACATTGAAATGACTTCCACATACCACACTGCTTAAGAATGGCAATGACTGCTAGATCCTCCTCTACCAAGTCATCTAACTCCTCATGTTCTCTCTCTCACCAGTGAACATACATCTTGTTGCAAAAACATTTATGAGGTTAGTCCCTTGTTTCATATTTTTGAAAGCTTAAGGATATGTCCGAAAGTTATCTTTAATATAGTGTAGTGTCCCCAAGGCCGAGCCCCGTTACAAATCATGTTATATGCAAAGAATTGTAAATATGTTCTATAGGATGGTGAGCCAAGTTTTTTATAAGTTGTAGGCTTATGAGTTTTGTTAGGCCAGGGAGCCTAAGAGTTGAAGGCTAGGATCCTGTTGATGTACTTGTATGTATGCAGGTCAATTAATAAAATATAAATACCGCCAGTCCAGACCGACCACGATGAAAGAGTGATGGGGGACTGAGCGTCCACAGAGTGGGCAAGGGATCAAGGGGCTGAAAGGTGGGAAAGGGGATGAGTGATGAGCCTAGGGGCTAAGCCTAAGGGGCTTAAGCCTGGGAAATAATATTTTAATAATATTTCAAAAAGAGACATGTGCATTTCTGTTTACCCTATGTTCCTGGCAAGGAGGGAACGTGAAAAGGGGATGCATGCTATGATATGCATGCAGTTCCTAGGGTGACAAGTGTCATCCCTGGTGCATGCAAATATAAGCCCTGAACTGAACTGTGGGTGGGGACGCTCCTCCATTCTGAACCGAACCTCTGTGCGTGGAACCCGTACGACCTCTGCCGAATATCCGGATTATCTCTGAAAAACCGTTAGCTGTATTTGCCTGAGGAAAACCATGCAATAACCCTTGCAGATCTATGAGTCTATGGCTATTCCAAGAAAACCCGAGAACGTATTTCCTGAACTTGAATCCCCTGTGTTAAACTCAAGTGGAAGAATCCTTGGTTGTTCGGGGAAAGCGGAGCTAGCCTGGGTGTGAAGCCTGCTCCGAAATCATCCCGTGAGATTATCCTGTGACAACTGAACCTTTTTGGGAAGCCTTATCTATGTTTTTCCGTGGATTGATGTGACTACGTAGTGCTGGACTGCGTGAGGCTTGTTGGCCTGTGAGCGACTCCTCCAGGTGAGAGAGTGTGCAGAGGGAGAAGAGAACTCTTGGAAGGAACCCTGTAGCTGCCACAGAGCTGGAGAATTCCGGTCCGGTCTATTCCTGTAACCCAAGGTAAGGGAGACTGGCAGCCGAAGGAATGTCTAGGTGACAAAGAAGGTGCACCCTCCTGGGGTGGAACAGGCATGTGGGGAATGAGGACCTGTGTGCAGTGAGCGTGGGAGATTCCTTGGAGAACTCCTCCCTGGTAAATGTGTATGTGCTATCTTCCCTGTAACCTCAGCCTAGCCTATGATTCCTTGCCTTGGGGTGGAGCTCGGTCCCAGCTCGGGGGGAACCTACTGTTGAGATGATGAATAGTGTGGTCTAAGGCTGGGAGGTTCGTGGAAGGCCTGCACTTGGTTGGTGATTTCTCCAGCCGATAAAAGATAAGTATTGAAATATGGTTTATTACATTGGAACCTGACTGTGTTGTTTTGTATCATGTTTTCCGCTGTGTAAATGAATTAATGATGAATGCTATGGAACGTTTAATTGTAGCAGTACCCAGATATGTTCCACTCTGTATTTTAAGTGTGTTTAATTGTGTTAAATGCATTGGCTTATAATTCCATATAAGGAATGGTAAACTGAGAGGTTGGGAAACCTGGGTAGTGAAGGGTACACTACAAATTGGTATCAGAGCAATTGGTACACTACAAATTGGTATCAGAGCCAAGGTTTCGACACTGAGCCTAGATGGGCCAGTAGAGTGGTCTTTGGACCGAAAATGTGAAGGGAAATTGGGCCTGGAATGGCCAATTTCGGATGTTGGTTTGTTCCCGTGCGTCAAGTAGTTGCTTGACAACGTTTACAAACTCAAGAGGTTTAGCGTGCTGTGAAACTGCAACTAGTATGGTCTACGACCATAGGAAGATAGGTTTCTACACTGATGGTCTGAGAACCGTCGGATCTGTTCGGACGGGAAGGCAAACCCTTGTAACCGTCAGATCTGGAGAACGTGCACAAGATTCAAAACTTTTGAATGTTGCACAGGAGTTTAACTCGGGAGGATCGTGATTCGTAAGATCCCTGTGGGATTACCCGTCAACCATCCAAGTTGACAGAGGTTGCGCAGGACTTAAGTCCTCATGGGTGGAGGAGAAGTCCAGGAGAGGCGTCGGGATATTAGAAGTTAATAGAATCAAGACCTTGCGATTCTTGAAATCCCGAGGAGAGATCATAGCCATAGAATTCCAAGGAGGACACGTGTCAGAATCCTGGAGAGAGTCGGAACTCAGAGAATCGGAGTTCTCGAGCACGTAGAAATCTTGTCACACGGAATCGCGATCCACGATTTCGTGACAAAATCTGGGCTGTTTATATTAGTGGACACATGGCAGAGATCTGCATCATCAGGGAAAGTCCCGACAAGGAGTAAGTCCATCGGTGTTGAGGTTCATCAAGAAATCGGGAAACCCGGTGATGAGTGAGTCATACACCTAGAAACCTCGAACCCCAAAAACCCGACAAAAGCATATGACTGTGGTCATATGAACGCAGGTCACATGGACCTGACTTGACCACGAAGGGATAAAGCGAAAGGCGCGTCGGAATATCGGGAATTGGAAATCGGAGATTCTGGAGGCAAAGGTTTCGTGCATGGAAAAATCGCGATACGCGATTTCCCGATAAGGTTTAGGTGCGTGGGGGCCACACCAACTGTCAGGAGGACAGGTGGCAGATTTATAGCAACAGGA
This sequence comes from Picea mariana, assembly GCA_032191745.1. NCBI lineage: Eukaryota > Viridiplantae > Streptophyta > Pinopsida > Pinales > Pinaceae > Picea > Picea mariana. The sequence continues at coordinate 79,417 of JASDQU010682558.1, read as the reverse complement.
GAAAGGACTGTTGACAAGTCAACGACTGGGACCCATTGGAGATCGCATGAGCGTAGGAGCATGATATTGAAATCGTCGAAACCCCGATGAGTGGTTTGATTAAGGTCACATAGTGTGGTTGTATGGTGATGCTATAGCCCAGAGGGCTAGCACAGACGGAGCCCATCGGAAATCGGGAAATCGGGGATTTTGCTGTCAATCATTTTGGCGCATTCATGTTTGTGAAACCCCGAACCCCGATAAGGGATAAGGCCAAGGTCACGAGTCAGCGGTCACATAGGCCAGGGATGAGCTTGGAGGACTAAGGCATATCGGAGATCGGAGAATCGGGAGTTGCGAGGACATGCGCCTAATGACAGCGCAAGTGCCGAAACTTCGATAGGGGTAGTCATGAGAGGGAAATGAACACGGTCAGGGTGCATGGTCATATGAGTCACAGGCTAGGCTCAAGAGGGCTAGCACGTAAAAAGGGTCATCGGAGATTGGGAATCTGAGAGGATAGTAAAATTTGACATCAGGAGTTGCGAAACTCCGAAACTGGAAGTCCCGAAATAACTGAAATGGAAGTTTCGGTCAACCGAAAAACATAGAGCCATACAGAACTCCGAAAACTTGTGAAGCTGAAATAACTTTCGTTCATGTTCATATTAATTATGAATATTGTGGGTTATTCTTGAAGTTTAATGGCCTGACAATTTTGAATTGGATTTCACAGTGTCTGTTCTGAATACAACAGAGGCCAAAACTCCAGATAATCAACACCAAGTATGGAGTGGGGAAGAATGCCAATTATTCTTGAAATGGAAGATGAACAAGAAGGAAAGGATGTTAACCAAGGAGTCGAGGGATCGCACTCTAATGGGCATGGAAAAGAGATGGATAAGGAAGGACATA
>JASDQU010682558.1:31293-53968 GCA_032191745.1 Picea mariana | reverse complement strand
AAAGGAAGATCTTGGGGGCTGAACACTGTGTTCAGACTTAAAGGACAAAGGGATGCAGACTCAATAATGAAGCAATAATTTCTCCAGAGTAACTTTGCTCTCAAAGTTGAATTCTCTCTTCTTTTCCATAGCTCGGAATTGGCTTCTTTATAGCCTTAAAAATGCAACTGAAGGGATGAGTCGGAACATTTCCAATATGTGAAAGGCTAAGGATCAAAGATCTCCTGTCTGACAAGGAAACCCGACATTTAATTTTGATTTTCTGGCACAAATCCTGATGTACTCGGGTTATAGTGGAGTAGCCAGCGTATACGCTTGTTGTATAGCTTTCAATGTGAGTACAAGTGGAAAAATATTTATTTTTGTCTTTGGATTCATCAATCAGGGAAAGTAAGTCTGCATAGAGAAATGGAATAAGACCCTYTCTGTAAGAATGCATAGGGTGAGGAAAATCTTTCTCTAACATATGCCCCCTAATGTATGAGGTCAGTGGAGTATCTGCGATGGTCGAAATACATTATAAATAACCCAGAAGTGGAGTGGTAGAGGACTAGCTGGAAGAACTCAATTGGTCATTACATTCTTCACTGACTTTTCATACATCACTGCCAAGAATACCCTACAGATCCATGTGAAAAATATACCACATAAGTGTATGTGGCCATGAATAGGAAAATACAAATGCTGTTACATGCCAATAGTTGTCATAGTCACGAACATGGCCCAGTAAAACCAGTCTCAAAATCAATCTGAAGATATATGTATACCATGGAGTACAATCTGATCTCCCATGATCACTGAATTCATATAGGTACTGTTCCAATGAAAAGGATGCAACAACTCAGGAAAGATGCGACCGCATAGTGATGTCTTCAAGTCTTCTACACAATCCGCCAAAGGTGCAAGTCTACATCAGGGAGAAAAAGAGGTTCTCCATCAATAAAGAAAGAGCTTGGGGGTTGAACACTATGTTTAGAATTAAAGGAAAAAGGGATGTAGACTCAATAATGAAGTAATAATTTCTCCAGAGTAAATTTTCTCTCAAAGTTGAATTCTCTCTTCTTTTCCATAGCTTGAAATTGGCTTCTTTATAGCCTTCGAAATGCAACTCAAGGGCCAAGTTGAAACATTTCCAGTATGTGGAAGGCCAAGGATCAGAGATCTCGAGTCGTGACATGGAAACCCAACATTCAATTTTGATTTTCTCGCACAAATCCTGATGTACGCGGGTTGTAGTGGAGTAGCCGACGTATTCGCTTGTTGTATAGATTTCAAGGTGCGTACAAGTGGAAAAATATTTATTTGTGTCTATGGATTCATCAATCAGGGAAAGTAAGTCTGCATAGGAAAATAGAATAAGGCCCTCTCTGCAAGATTGCATAGGGTGAAGCAAATCTTGCTTTAACAGATGCCCCCTAATGTGTGAGGTCAAAGGAGTATCTGTGATGGCCGAAATACATTATAAATAACCCAGAAGTGGATTGGTAGAGGACTAGCTAGACGAACTCAATTTCTCATTACATTTTGCACTGACTTTTCATACTTGGCTTCCAAGAATACGCTGCAGATCCATGTGAAAAATATACCAAAGAAGTGCCCATGGACATGAATCTAGGCAAATACAAATGCGGTTACATGCCAATAGTTGTCATAGTCATGAACAAGGCCCAGTAAAACCAGTCTCAAAATCAATATGAAGATATCTGTATACCATGGAGTACAATCTGATATCCCATGATCACTGAAGTCATATTGGTACTGGTCCAATGAAAAGGATGCAACAACTCAGAAAAGTTGCGGCCACATAGTGATGTCTTCAAGTCTTCTACACAATACACCAAAGGTGCAAGTCTACATCAGGGAGACAAAGAGGTTTTCCATCAATAAAGGAAGAGATTGGGGTATGAACACTGTGTTCAGACTTAAATGACAAAGCGATGCAGACTCAATAATGAAGTAATAATTTCTTCAGAGTAACTTTCCTCTCAAAGTTGAATTCTCTCTTCTTTTCCATAGCTCGAAATTGGCTTTTTTATAACCTTCAAAATGAAATTGAAGGGCCATGTTAGAACGTTTCCAGCATGTGGAAGGCCAGGGATCATAGATATCCTATCATGACATGGAAACCTGACATTTAATTTTTATTTTCTGGCACAAATCCCGATGTACGTGGGCTGTAGTGGAGTAGCCAGCGTATATGATTGATGTATAGCTTTCAAGGTGTGTACAAGTGGAAAAATATTTATTTTTTTCTCTGGATTCATCAATCAGGGAAAGTAAGTCTGCATAGGAAAATGGAATAAGGCCCTCTCTGTAGGATTGCATAGGGTGAGGCAAATATTTCTCTAACAGATGCCCCCTAATGTGTGAGTTCAGAGGAGTATCTGCGATGGCCGAAATACATCATAAATAACTCAGAAGTGGAGTGGTAGAGGACCAGCTAGACGAACTCAATTTCTCATTGCATTCTGCACTGACTTTGCATACATGTCTGCCAACAATACACTGCAGATCCATGTGAAAAATATACCAAAGAAGTGTCTGTGGCCATGAATAGGCAAATACAAATGCGGTTACATGCCAATAGTTGTCATAGTCATGAACAAGGCCCAGTAAAACCAGTCTCAAAATTTATATGAAGATATATGTATACCATGGGATCTCCCATGATCACTGAAGTCATATAGGTATTGGTCCAATGAAAATGATGCAATAGCTCAGGAAAGTTGCGAACACATAGTGATGTCTTCAAGTCTTCACAATCTGCCAAAGGTGCAAGTCTACATTAGGGAGAAAAAGAGGTTCTCCATCAATAAAGGAAGAGCTTGGGGGCTGAACACTGTGTTCAGACTTGAAGGACAATGGGATGCAGACTCAATAATGAAGTAATAATTTCTCCAGAGTAACTTTTCACTCAAAGTTGAATTCTCTCTTCTTTTCCATAGCTCGGAATTGGCTTCTTTATAGCCTTAAAAATGCAGCTGAAGGGTCGAGTCAAAACATTTCTAGTATGTGAAATGCCAAGGATCAAATATCTCATGTTGTGACATGGAAACCTGACATTTAATTTTTATTTTCTGGCACAAATCCTGATGTACACGGGATGTAGTGGAGTAGCCAGCGTATACGCTTGTTGTATAGATTTCAAGATGCGTACAAGTGGAAAAATATTTATTTTTGTCTCTGGATTCATCAATCAAGGAAAGTAAGTCTACATAGGGAAATGGAATAAGGCCCTCTCTGCAAGATTGCATAGGGTGAGGCAAATATTTCTCTAACACACATTTCCTTCTCTGGGATGGAGTGATCTATATTAATTAGGCGTGCATGTGAGGAAAGAATAATAAGCATAAATATAATATGTAAATAATATATTTATAATATAATGTATACATATATAAATAATCAATAATTAATAATTAATTAATGAATGAAAAGACAATAATGGAAAGACATGTCCATTAAATGAAAAGGCACTACCACCTAAGTTAATATATATCGGGCCCTCAATTGTAATATATCATTTCATATAATATTTACTTACAATAACTTCTCATCAAGTTCACTAAGTCTTGTTGATATTTTGAGTGTGCAATTATTCTATGATAACAATGACATATAAATTATAAGGAAATAATTATCAAATTTGAAAATCATAAAATTCAACAAGAGGGAGGGGGATATGGTGAGAGAGAGAGGGAGGGTTAATTACAAGAGAGAGANGAGACAGGTAAAGAGAGAAAGGGGGATGTTGTAATCTAGCGAAAAGTAGAGGAGTGTTACTAGTAGTTAGGTACATAAGAAAGCATAGATTCACATATACATACATAGAGACAAAGACATACACAAAGTAGTGGAATCCCAAAGAACAACCTTTATTAGATAGATAACTCAATACAACACAATGGATCCCCTCTTCTCTAATACATACTTGTCTATTTATACCTACATATTCAGTTACCAGGAAGTTGTAACTACTCAATTGCCTGAGTCAATCAGTTAACATAACTCTCAACCTACTTATGATTTCGACTTCAAAACTTGACCGAATAAATCTTATTCGACTGTCGAGTCTAGTTGGGATAGTCGAATAGCCCCTACAACATCTCCCCCACCTCAATTTCACGCTTGTCCCAAGAAAGAGGGGAGCAAAAAAGAATTTTCTTTTACATTGATTGTTTAAAAATAGAAATGGTAGAAAGAGAGAAATAAGAGGAATTATAGCCAAAACTATATGATTCTTGATAGGATTATGAATCCATATTCCACTGTATTGCTACGTCGATATATCTGTCGCTAGTCAATTCGATTGCATCCTTTGGTCTTCTTTATGTATTGGCTTCGACAACAGTTTGTAGGATATTGGGAGTTGAATGTTGCAGATGTTGGGTGAAGTCCTTCCATGCATTGATCAATTGATGTGCTTCCAGGATTAGTGTCTTGATCTTTCCAAGTAAGTTTAATTTTTCTACTATTTTTTACTTGTTGTACTGCGGCCAATTCAGGGTCAATCTGCTACTCCATATCTTGAATCTTTTCTACGAGCTGTGTGAGGTGAATTATTTCGATGTTGATTTCCAACTGTACTTTTTTCCCTTCCTTATCCCATTATTGTTCTTGCTATGAGCTCTATGACTCTACTACTTTTTATTTTTCTAACTGACTTGTGAGGTCCTCTTTGATCTTGACGTCGGTGGTCCTATTTATGGTCTTTTCTATGTTTTTGACCCTTGTTGAATGCATTTGCAAATTAGGTTGGCCAGTCACTTACCACTACGTTTATCATTATATCACGCATGGTGACTTCTTGCACATTTTGTCTAAGTCCTTTAAGATTGTTGTATTCTATCACCACAATGGTGGTTGTCTGTTCTTGGATTCTTTGATTGTCAGCCCTTGCTAGGCAGTATTGTTGCTATATATTTTCCTTTTCATTTTGGAAAAGTTCAACTTGTTGTTTGTTTTTTGTATTATCTTTGATCAACCTTTCGACTAAGTCTTTAAAACACACCAAGGGGATCTACATTTCTGGTATCTTGTCTGTTCCTAAATGCTTGATGACCTTATCTCTACATTCCTGTAGCATTTTCTTTTGATGCTCCTTTATTTTTGAAAGTCGTCTTCCTTATTTAATAACTTTCTTCCACCTCTTTGTTGATTCTTTTGAGATGACCTGATATTGAATTCGGTTCGAGTGTGTTTTCAACAGATGACCTTGATGGGATGGATGATCTTGTCACTTTTAAAGGTAATTTGTGCATATTTATTTTTCTTATTCTTTCGTGACATTGTTCTTTCACCCCCGTCCTTCTCTTCAACTTGTTTTGTAGGTAAGTGAGTCCGATCGACCTATTCCCTTACTGTTGTTTGCTTCTGCTACATATTCTCTATTTATGTCTATAAGGAAGACTATTGAGCCTGCATCAGAGCTTGTATTGTATCCTTATTAAAAGTGCTTTTTGGGAAGGGATCCTCTCCGTGTTCCTTTTTTGGTTGTTGTTGTCATGCTTATGTGGGCACGTTGGTCATGATCTCTACTAGTCCTGATTCACAAATATTATCAATCTAGGTGGCGATTTCCTAGAGTTCAACTTAGGGATGATCGATCGCTATTGTATATCTTCAAATGGGTGGACCGATTTGATTGGTATTTGAACGACCAAATCATGTTGTTGTGCAATTTCGATTGGCTGAGACGACTGGATTGATATTCCTTCAACCAAATCCAACTTCTTTGGTATTTTGATCTCGATCTCCTCGTGAACCAACATAGATGGTTGGTCTAACTAAGTTTTCCCTGATGACTGAGAAATTATAAGTTGTCTCTTCTTCTTCTTTGCAGTTCATTCCTCAACTATGGTTATTGGATCAAGTGGTGGGGATTCTCTTGTCAAATTGATTGGTGGTTCAATCATCTCCTTTTTATTGGTGTCAGCTTCGTCCTGAATTCTAATTTTGACCAAGTCTTTGTGACCTTTTCTAGAGTTACTACAGTGGTCAATATTTTGTGTATCTTATGCCTCCATGTTCCCATTTTTTCAATATGACGGAGGGTATTTATGATTTGTTTGACCTATTTTTTTTATACTTTATCTTTTTCCATGGCTTCCTTCATTCCAGGTTCGACAGAAAAACTTAAAATTTTCTTCATCGCAGCAGTCTCCTATTGGGTCAATTTCTCTATTTGCTTGACTTTTTCGGCAGTTTTGTTGGTGATACTAGTCATCTTTTCTTGAATGATGGGGTCGTTAAATTCAATACCTCCATTCGATTGAAACGTCTCCCGACAAATTTATTCAACATTGAAAGATATTTCTTCAACTCCGACTATTATTTTCCCTTTATCTTTTTTCTTTGGCTACTTTCTTTTTCTATGCGAAGGTCACATAGGAACGATTACCAATTCTTGTAAGTTTTCAACAAAGGGTACAACATATAACTTTGCTTCTCTTTCCTCCTCCTATTCTACATGAGTAAGCGGGAGTACCAAAGGTAGTCCTGGTTGGTTAACTTCAGAAGGAATATATGTCTCCTAGTCTATTTGTCTTTCTAATTCAACAACGATTTCCTATATTGTTGGTTGATAATGTAATTCCTTTAGTTCCAGGGCCGACTCCAATCCACACCAAATTTTGGTGCATTCGAGTTCTAACTGAATATGGTAGGGTGTCAGCAAATCCCAATATACCAATTGCTCGATGTGCCATCCATGTGAGATATATTTGAAGTCTCTAACCCATAGTCGAAACATTTCTTGTGGAGGTAGTGATCTGGAGGCACCTTCATGCTCTACTAAAAAAAAATATATTTTTCCATTATTGGAACCTTCCTAATTGTGAACGAAGGGTCATCGACTAGACTATATTTCTCCATTTCTATCTATATTAATAAAGAAGGGAATTTGATGGCCTTACCAGCTTCTTGGCATTCCTTGCAGTTAGTCTGGATGATGTCAGCCATGTATTCAGAACAATTGAAGATTTCTTCCTTTTTAAATATTTGGTCGATTGTCTAATGCAAGAGCATAGCCTTCAAAGTCAAAACGCAAGCGTGGAGGCAAAGGAATGACAACTCAACAAATGACATAATTTCAAATCAGAAATTAACTCAGAATTAAATCGAGTTGTTGAGATATTTTGTAAACAACATTTTAAAAATGTAACTTGTTTGTAAAGTCATGAAGGACTATAAGGGATCACAGATATTGAGTGTTGAATCTTATCTGGAAATAATTGTTAGTTATTGTAATAGGACAGAGTAGGTAACTGCTAAGAGTTTGATAGGATAGGTTATAGACAGGACAACAAGCTCGTGGAGCCAGTCCTTAGATAGTTTTTTCATTGTTGCATTGAAAAAATCACAGATAGAGTAGAAATAATGATATAGAGATCAGAGAGATCAGTAGAACATAATAGAGTAGAAGAAACATTATGTAATTTGTTTTCATGAAGGAATAGAACAGGAAAAATTGTCCCAAATCCTTGGATTGTGTTCATTTGATGTATGCATGAATGAATGTTATATTTTGTGTGTGTGATTTATTCCATTTTTGTTCATGTGTGATTCTTCGAGAAGTGTTAGTATGAATTTGTGACGAATCTAGATGAGTTTGAATTGTTTCTCTTCTGACACTTGTATGCAAGGTGTGCATCTCAAACGCAAGGAGTGTGTCGAATGAGTCTTGGAGTAACTCAAAGAAGTTCATAGAGAACAAAGGAAACTTAGACTAGGTGCAAGGTGTGTACAGTGTCGAGAAGAGACCAAGCATCGAAAGAACCTAGAACAGATAACGCCAGGTGGGAAAGAATATTTTTTTTCAATAAATCCTTCGAACTGAGTTATCGAAATCCCGATAACGTAAGGTGTGTGCGGGAAATCGAAATCCGCTTAAGGATAAAGCTCATAAGATATAACACTTTTCATAAGTGTTAATGAGATCCAGGAGTCAGACTCGTAGGAGGAGTAAAGGTTTGAATCCTTTGAACACTTAGAAAATCTTCTAAGTCACAAAGGAATCAGAAGTTGAGGAGACAGGAATGATAGTGGTCGTTGGATCACAGCGTAACAGATCAACTGTCGTCTAATCAGGGTAAGGTGCACGAGCCTTAGCGCTTCACACACAGAGGAGAGAGAAACCTCACCAGGGTTGATAAATGATATTTTCGAAGCCCGAAGAGCCGAAAACCTAAAGTGGAATCTCAGTCGTCCGATCGCAGGAATAGATCTGAGTCGTCAGATTGTTCGGGTAAAATTCAAGCATTTGATTGCCAGAGTGGTTTTGAGCCATCAGATATTATGAGTCTGAGTGGAGGAAAGTGAAACTTGGGATTTTTGAAGCACGAAGATCCGGAGAGACGAAGCGAATCTAGACCGTTGGATCTAGAAGGAAACGTGTCGAGAGGTCGGAAGATCCAGAGGAAGGCGAAGGTCAAAGTGTTGAAAAAACCTAAAGCATGAAGAGCCTAAGAGCCGAGAGTTGTCGATCTATAGGTGAACACTTGTTAACAGATCGCGAGCTCCGGGTAAAGTTGTTGTGGAGTTTCAGTTGAGAACTAAGACTGTCGAACCCCGAAGGCCCAATGTGATTTAGAACCATCAATTCTAGGAGAGATATGGCATAGATCCATGCACTCCAGGTAAATTCCTAAAGTAATCCTCGATTGTCAGATCACGAGGACACACAGCAGAAATCCATATACTTCACGGGGAGAGAGAAGTTGAGAGTTGAAAGGTATGAAGTCCAGAGCTCCGAAGTGATCAACATTGTTGATTTTGTCGGATAGGTGTCCACAGATAATCAAATCTGGGGGATTGTAGTATGGAAGAGAGTTGGGTCTAAGATTTCAAAACCCAGAAGTCAGAAATCATAAAGAGATCGCACCCATTGATTTAGGAGAGGCATATCCAGTCTATAGATTGAAAGGCGCAGATCTGAACCGTCGATTCAGACACTATCATCAAGATCATGAGATCGATAATCCCATAGCATTGCGGGGACAAGAGTTTCACAGAGTTTTAAATATTGAGGGTGGGCCGCAATCCAAATCGTGGTTTCGTCAGGAGGAAACGTGGAGGCTTGAGAAGAGTTGTGGGCCCAAAAGTAGTTTGACTTCAAACCGCTTGTGGCAGAGCCTGCAACCGCGTGGTCATTGCCCAAGGTCACATCAAGAGAGAGGCTTATCCGAAAAGGAGCTAGCACCCAAAAATATGAGATTTTTCGCATATGCGAAAGGAAAGGTCATGAGTATCATAAAACTTCACCAGAAGGCCGAAAGGACCTGTGTTTTATTTATGCATGGGACTACCAAGGTCTTAAAGAGTCGTTTGACTTAGAGAATCATAGATCCTTTGACCGGGAGGTCGCATAGTCCCACGACGGAGTAGGGGGGTTGCACCAGGTGGTATAAGAGATGATATTGAGTTTTTTTGTAGACATCGAACAAAGGAGAAAGGAGGTAAATTGATATCATTTATGATATCAAGAATTTGATTTATGTTTGTAGATCACGCAGTGATAACATGCCACCCAAAAGGCATAGAGCGAATGCAGAAATGGAAGAAGAAATGAGGCGACTCCGAATGAGACTAGACGCCATGGAAACAAAATAGAGGAGAGCACCAGACACTGGAGATATCAGTGAAGCTAAGAGTGAAGAAGAATAAGTCGAATAAAATGTAGCAGAGGATGCTGCACAAGATTGCTTGATAAAAGTTGTTTCAAAGATAGGATCCAGAGCAAGAATAGAGGTACCAATGTATGAAGGCAATTTAGAAGTTGAAGAATTGTTAGATTGGGTACGTGCTATGGACAAATACTTCAATTAAGAAGATATTAGAAAAGATAAGATGGTGAAGCATGTAGTGAAAAGACAGAAAAGTCATGCATCTCTATGGTGGGATGAACTGCAAACCGAACGCAGGAGCAATGGTAAGAAGAAAATTAAAAACTGGGATAGGATGGTAGACAAGATGAAGGAAAAATTTATCCCAAAGGACTGCCAAATCAATCTGTTCAGAAGATTGCAAAACCTGAGACAAAAAATATTATCAGTAAAGGAGTACACTGAGGAATTTTACAGACTGAACATCAGGGCTAGATAGAAAGAAAATGAGCATGAAAAGACAGCCAGATATATGAATGGGTTGAGATATGAAATCCAAGAGGAGATCAGCATGATGCCAGTTAGTACAGTCGAGGATGCTTATCAAGCAGCCTTGAAAGATGAAGAGAAATTGGCCAGGAATCAAAGCCAACAAAGAAGAGGAGGAAACTCAAGTAGAGGTAAGGTAACTACCAGAGAGAAGTTCTAGAAGCAGAAGCATGAAGCTAACAAACAACATAGTCACCATGATAAAGGTGGAAGTTCTAAGGAAGGACAACATGGTGGAAGAAGTTCATTTTTCAGAGGACGAGGAAGAACCAGAGGAGGCATAGTTAGATGTTATACCTGTGGAAAGGAAGGAAACAAATCTTGGGAATTTCTCGAGAGAAAGAAATAAGGAGGGGGTGAAGCACACGTTGCTGAAGCACAGAAACATGTGGAAGAAGAAGCATCAGAAGGAAGAAAGAACCTCATCATGAGGAAGATTCTTCTTAAACCAGAGAAGGAGATGGAGGAACCAGTTCAATGAACAATCCTGTTCAAAACTTCTTGCAAGATGAAAGACAGAGTTTGCATGGTGATTATAGACAGTGGGAGCATTAACAGTCTACTATCGACGGAGATGGTGGAGAAACTGGAGCTGAAGACAACTGCACATCCAAACCCATACAAGGTATCATGGTTGCAGAAAGGACATCAAGTAATGGTAATTCAACAATGCCAAGTTGAATTTAAAATAGGAGGTTATAGGGATGAAATATTATGTGATGTAATTCCTATGGATGTCCGTCATATTTTATTGGGGAGACCATGGAAGTTTGATAGAAAATTTATTCATGATGGGAGAAAGAATACTTATACCCTAGAGAATAATGGTAGGACACATATGTTGTTACCCATAGAAGAAAAGGAGAAAAAGAGGGAAACTAGTTCAAGCAAACTTCTCATGAGTGGGAAGAAACTCTTGAATGAATTCAAGAAGCAGAAAGAAATGTAGTTTGTTGTATTAGGGAATCCTAGAGTTATGCTTACGAATACTTATGTGGAAGTTTTGCCTATAGAAATCCAGGAATGTTAGAAAACTTTGCTGACATAGTAGTGGATGAGTTACCTCACTCATTGCCACCCATTAGGAGTATAAGCCATCATATTGACGTTATTCCAGGAGCTAGTTTACCAAACAAAGGAGCTTATAGGTTGACACCTAGAGAGAATGAGGAATTTAAAAATCAAGTCCGAGAGTTATTGGATAAAGGTTTAGTCAAGGAAATCCTAATCCCATCCACAGTACCAACTGTGTTAAGTCCAAAGAAGGATGAAGGATGGAGAATGTGCACATATTCTCTAGCCATCAACAAGATAACCATTAGGTACAGATTTACTTTACTGAGGATGGATGATTTGATGGATTGTTTGAGCATAGCAAGCTATTTTTCCAAGATAGACTTGAAGAGTGGATATCATTAAATAAGAATGAGAGAGGTAGATGAATGGAAAACAACATTCAAGACAAATGAAGGATTGTTTGAATGGTTGGTCAAGCCGTTTGGGTTGACAAATAAATGTTGAGGAAAAGATATGAATTGATCTTACTCAAGCATTTTCATACTTTACTTGGCTAAAGTAAAGTAGATGGGAATACCACCCTATGTTTATAGCCAACCAAAATATATATCCTAACTCACAAGTATTAATTACAAGTACTTAGGGTAGTCGTTTATCAACAAAAAGCTTGCTAGAAATTCACTTTTTATGTATTTTTATGAATATATCAGTTGCTGAAATAAATGTAAGAATGGAAGCAAATACATTAAGATGATACTCAAGACATATGAGACATAAAGCAATCCTTTATTTCATTCCAATTCACCAAAGAGTAATTATCTTTACAAAACTTCACACAGAAATCTTGGACCAAAGTCAAACTTAGAAATCCTCGATGGAACATACAAAAGGACTTTTGAAAGAAAACCAAAACTGAACTCTAAAATATGGATCAGCTTGCCACAGATTGTTGCCCACTCGACTCTACACAATAGCCTTTATCAGTCATGGAAATTAATTCATAAACAGACAAGTCTACATAGACTATCAAAGATAGATCAACACCTCTGAAGAACAAGTGTCTGAATGATTTGATTCAACCCTGAATATTAATGTCTACAATAAGACCATGCTATCACAAAAGAGAATTAGGTTGTGATGAACATATGAATGAATGAAAACTGAACTATCTCAATATAAACTCAAGAGCAAACCTTAGCATGCTTTGTGCTTCTCTCCTCCCTTTGTTCCTCCCCTTAGTTCAACTTTTAACAATTTAGAATTGGTTGGAGTAGTTGAACCAACTTATTAGTTAAGCTAACATAAGACTTAACTAACTTTAGTTAAAGGGGGGGGGGGGAGTAATAATCATAATAGGGTCATAATTAAATAATAACTAGTAGATGGGACCCCGTTGTGACTCCTTTAGTGATAACAATCATAACATAATAACATAATCCATTTGTTAAGCAAACCATCCCCTTGTGCCTCCCTTCAAAACATATTTTCCTTTGACAATTTTAACTCATAAAATTTCAAAATATTTCAAACTAATACTTATATATCCAAAATAAAACATGCTATCCAAAATCCATGGAGTCCACAACCATATTTTCTAGTCTGTGAAGCAACCCTTACTTGGTTGCTGTTGTCACCTCTTGATTTCACTTCCTTGAGATGGGTAGATCCTTTAGGGTTTATCTCACTGTTCACATGGGAACAATCATCCCTCAGATGCATCCGTGAAGACATGGATTTGTCAGAGTCATTGAAGGGTGAGGAAGGGGCAGCAGTGGCTTTTCCTTTATCAAATGCATGATGGGATTTAGTATTCAATCTCTTGCTGGCGTGGGAAGATTGCACTGGCGAGTGGTTAGGGGTAGCTTGGAAAATGGGGTTTAAAGGTGGAGGAGCAAGAAAAGTTAAGTTTGGCCAGCCACAGTGTTGGGAGATTATCGGGTGTACAATCGCCTGCCACCCATCATTTTTTGGGACTTCAGGCTGTAAAGAGACATGAGGAGGCACAAGGATACTAGGGGCTTCAGGGGCTTGGAAGGGAGGCCTTTCATGCCTTGGTTGGAATATTCTCTGTCCAATCCAATTAAAGAATCTAGCATGAAACAATTGGCCAAGCTCTTCTGAATCAACATCAAAATGTATAGAGAACCTAGGCCTTCTTGGGCCTCAGTTCTAGTTACCTCTACCTCTATTTCCTCGGCCATGGCTTCCCTGACTGAAAAAACTCATCCTTCATATGTTAACAATTATAAAACAGTCTTTTTAAATAACCATGCATGACAAATCCTTAAAAATACCAAATAGATTTGGCTCGGAATTCAACAGGCTCATGCAACCAATACATACAAATTTTTCTAACATCAATCAACGAGCAGTGGGGTGAACCAATGTTCTGGGATATATGAGGGGTTGATATTGAGCGAAAGTATGATATAATGAAAGGGGAGAAGAAATGGTCATTTCTTAATGACAACAACAATCAAATGTAAATCAACCCAAAAACTTTTACTGCAATTCACTCAAGATACTGCCACTTCATCCACTTGACACATAAATTTTCTTAGCTATGATCAATATCATAACAGGGGGTGAACAAAATGAATATGGGATAAGTGAGGAGGTTGTAATTATCGGAAAATGAGATAATGGNCATGGTTACTGTTCACGAGATTAGTCAAGCAATCCAATCATAATTTGTCATAAGAACCATATGCATCAACCAACAATCAGATGACTGAGTAAAAATCTTGTGTATTTGCCTAATTTCAATGTCCATTAATATCCAATGCAATGCCATTATAGAACAAGTGTTTCAGACATTGGTAGAGGTTATGTTCCTTTTATTTGTACATTTTGCATTTTATGACAATCAACAATAGCACTCATTCCCAATCTGTAATCATTTACATCCACCATTGCCATACATTTCTTCAATCTACATTTATATTTAAAAAGTCGTTATTCCAGAATAATAATGGAGACACCATTCCTGTAATAGATTCAATCAAGATCTATCCTCATATTCGTTCCCACATATATATGGAGTGGAAAAAAAAAATAATCAAACTTCGCATGCCACGCTTGAAAAAGGCAATCGACTATACAATCGATAGTCATCATTTAGACACAGGCTATGCAGAAGTAGATCTCTGAATCCATTTAATCATGCCACTGTAAAAAAAAGTATCTCAATGCGACTTAAAACTGAGCTAAACATCCCACACAACTGTCTTCAACAGTGATCAATTGCAAAAAACAAATGCACTTAAAATTCAGAGGGTATCACTAGGCATAAAAACAAGTCATCCGTATTATACACGGTGCACAACTGAGAGAATCCGATAGTGTAATATTTCCAATAACCACAAAACAATATATGACCATGACATAACTCAAAAAATCATTCTAGGCTATTTATTATGTCACCTGTAAGTGACCAGGCCGCACACATTCAAGTCTGTTCTACCAATGAGAAAAGATGCAGTAGAAATATCTAATCCAATCTTCTAATTCCCAAAACATCTTCTACAAGACACAGCAAGTGTGAACAACACCAAACCCCTGTGACCAATGGAAACCATTATCCAAACATCATAAGAACCACTCTAACAGTTGTATAATAACCAATAATTCGAAACTGTGGTAAGGGAAAATAATCGACCAAACAAGTGTGATAATAGTGTATACCCATGAACCAAAATGAAAATGACAGAGGCCCTTCCATAAACAAAAATTGATTCTTTGACAACAGGCTAGCGACTGTGAACCTTTAGAAGTGAAATTGGCAATGCGAGGCTCGCTCCATTAACACAGAGGTATTGACAAAAGGCCATACTAACACGACTGCTATACGACTAACAAGTGAGCCTGCATTCAAAGTAATAGACCACAATAATATTAACATGCTCGATAGACTTCCTATGAAGCTCCAGTCTGGAGGGTTAAGGGTTTTCACAGTAGCCATTGTAGGAGGGGGGGAGCACTGACTATGGTGGAACTTTGGGGCTAAAGGCATGTGCTCAAGGAGGACCACGATGCTTATGAATGGGAGGCATTTCCTTGACAGATCTTAATAGGGTTTTAGTTAAACCCAGGAACCACAAAGACAATCATCCAGCCAGATTTAAAAAAAAAAAAACCCTTTAACAAAACGTAGTGGTAACAAAAACTATCACCCATGAATACCACCAACTCTGACAAACTCGCAACAATTATATGCAGAACCATGGATTTTCCATTCAAATCTGAAACCACACAGTTGCAACACTCAGGACAACACAAACCCATACAACTAAGCCAAATTTTTTTTATAACCAGAGTGAAGTCAAGAATGGATAAAAGAGAGATACTTGTCAATCAAAAACCTTAAGACGAGAAGCGGCCAAGCGGTTTCACCTTGCTGAAAATTTGGAACGTGAACACAATAGCCAGATCAAACAATAGTCCAATTAGGGTGGCGGCCAATGGGAAGGGTAAAGGTGACGTCCAGTAAATGCATGCTGCCTCCATCCATATCAAATTTACTCCATAGTACATGCCAACGAGCCCCTATTAACACCATTAATCAACCAATGCATCTAGAATATCAACACATTAAACCATAGCATAATCCAAGTTCCACACTCAACCATTTGCATCGTTACCTTGCCACATGCACCACCCATGTTATAATTGAAATAAATCGCTTTACCACTATACCACAGAACCATCACCAATAACACAACCACGATAAAAAATCACAAAGCCATTACTTCCATAAGCCACCAAGGTTTATAACATATGCATATCAGCTACCGATTGCATCAATCAAAGCATAACCATTGTATTATCACTTGCCAAGAATGTGCCACCAAAACTTCCACGATATGCATATCAAATTTAACATTTTTAAATTTCCATTTTCTTGTTAGTTAGGAATTAACCACTATCAACAAGTATTTCATTTATATAGTATCACAGAGCTAGGTTTTTTGTTTTTTCCCTTAGATATAGTATTTTTCTTTTCCTCAAAATGCCCTTCTGCAATTTTTACTAACATCTTGTTGTGTAGGCGCTAGAAGAACAAATACAATAATGAATAGCGACTGTAGTATCATGCAGGAACAACATCCCAAAGATTAACTAATGACAACCATACTCTCATCAACCATGAAACCCTTGTATCACATCATCATAACATTGAAAATGAACAAACCTGATCTTTCAAAAGTTCAAGAGGGTCCCACCTACTAGCATTATTTAGTCTGATATAATAATAGGCTTTAGCAACACTTTGCGGGCGAAATTATGTTGACGTTTTCAATCGTCAACAAGATTCACAGTTCTCTCCTCTCTTGAGCTCTCTAATCGCTCCTCTCTATGCTAGATATTCTTAGAGAATCTAGATACAAATATATTTTACAAAAGGGGGCTTCTCGAGCTCTCCCTCCATCTACCTACTCTCATTAATTACATTGAATTTACATTCAATGAATGCCTAGTCCGGATCGTATCTAGATCTCATCAACCTGTCAACCATTATAGGCGTCGTCCCCTCTTTCTTGCACAAAGGAATCGATTTGGCTTTTCTAGCCTTACAACATTTAATTACATTGAATACAATTTTAAAACTTGAAAATGAGGGAAAACAATGAGAGGGCCTAGCGCCTCTCCCCCCTTGAATGCACTTAAATGTGGTTATGGTTGGCGCATTGCTGAGGTGGAGCGATGCTCCCGCATCATACTCCACTGCTGTGAAAAATTCATGGGCTCCTTCTCATGATATCCTTAGCTTTGTTGAAATACTCCTAGATCCCAAACTCTCCTCTCGAGCTGTCCTCCTGCTCCACTGCTCTATTGTTGTTGTTGTTGATGCTGCTTCTTCTCCTTCCCTGCTACTATGGCAGACTCTCCTCTACTCAACTTCCCTTTTCTCACTGCTTCTTGCGTTGACCTCAACATCAACCTTTTGATCTCCTCTATCACTCTATCAAGATGCTCCAATGGTTGGCTCATCTTATGCAATCTTTTTGGCTACAACTTGTCCTCCTCATCAATGGGTAGATCAACTTGATCCCCCCTATTGTTTTATTTTTATTTTGTGGCCTTATCTTGCCACCCTGCTGCAACCTTTAGTTCCGCAGTCTCATCATTGAGCTTTTGCTTAGTTTTATCCTCTAACAGATTTGTTTCTGCCAATTCTCTTGCTGGTTCAGCTCCAACTTCCTCCAACTGCTCTCTAAACTGGAATTTTTCTTCATCTTCTACTGCATTATACTGAATTCTCTTCTCCTTCAATCTGCATGATTGTATGCTAGTATCCATCCTCTGGTTCTGGATTGTTCAACCAATCCTCCATCATCTCCAACTCTTTTTCCCATGGAGTGACCATCTTAACTGCATGCTCTTCTTCTTCTATGGGAGCAGACATCAATATCTACTCCTTCTCCTTTTTTATGACCGTCACTGTTGGTTTTCCTTCTTCTTCTATTGCATCTACAATGCATGATCTGGCCTCAACTGGTTTATGTGGCATGAATACCTCAATTACTCCAATGATCAAAATACTCCTTTGATCCTCCTCTGTCAGCACACCTTGTTGATCCGAACTCTCCTCTGAGTTCATATATTCTTCTTTTCCCACCTAGAAATATGTGATGCATTTCCTTCTCCCTTGGCAATATATGATATCCTCCAATGATCTCACCTCATTGCCCACCTAGAAACATGAAATTTTTTCACTGCTCTCCTGGAAGTTCATGAGATCCTCCAATGATATCATTTCCTCCTCATCACTGAGGCTCCTTCCAACTTATGGTTCATAGATGTAAACCATCTCCTCTATGTCACTGAGGCTTTAAACTTCCCTAAGCCACCTCCTCAACTCTTATTGGTGCCTTCTGGCCAACAACTTCTGAACATGCCATTTTACCTTCCTACTAAGAGGCCATTCGTACCTCCAGTGTACCTTTTCTTCCTATTGCACCTTCAATTCTAGCCTATCCATTTATGCTCTTATCTCGCTGAGCTCTTTATCTATCTCAAATTTGTTCCTCTACTGGTGGTCCTTACCTTGACCATGCCCATGGCCTTCAGTAGCCATTTTACCTTCTACCTGCCCTCCTGGCAAGTCTGTTGTTCACCTTGCAACTAAGAGAATCTCCATCTTCTTTGCCTGAAATCTACAAACGAAAATTGTGCTCTGAAACCAATTGATGGTATTAGACTATCTCCTTTACCTCCTTACCTTTTCCTACAATCTGCAGACAAATTCTAAGCTCTGATACCAC
The DNA here is from genome assembly GCA_032191745.1 of Picea mariana. Taxonomy (NCBI): domain Eukaryota; kingdom Viridiplantae; phylum Streptophyta; class Pinopsida; order Pinales; family Pinaceae; genus Picea; species Picea mariana. Next base: position 35,535 of record JASDQU010682558.1, on the reverse strand, counting down.
TTGATGCAGTGCCCCCACCTTAGCGGGTTCTACTGACCTCTTGATATAGGATATTTAAAATCTCGAAGCTCGATTAGCTCTTAGGGTCCCTTCTAGAACCTCCACAAAACAAAACCACAGGTCCTTGCATGAAACTTCACCCATGCGAACTAGCGTCGGGTGCAAGCTTCCTCTACGTGACCACTAGTTGTGACCAAATGCCTCTCAAAAAGATGCTTCGCGATCTTGGACTTCGGGTGTTTTACTATGAGTCAACCCCAACTCTCTCGATCCCTGAACTTCGGACTAAAATCCTAGTGGATGCTAGCTCTGTCCCTTTGACCTCTGACTATGTGACCATGGACTACGAACATGGGCCAACTCCCTTCACGACCCCGTGCTTCAGATCTTTTACGAGATGCTTGCTCCCTTTTCCCGATTTTCGAATCGACGAATTATTCAAGACCAGATATACAGTCCACGCTCTTCTTCTAGCCAACGGCTATAATGACCTCGTGACTTCGGACTTCACAATTTTCCACAGCTCTTACCTCCGACTTTCCCAATTTTTGAATCAATGAAGCGCTGATCTCTCGCCATGTGTTCTTGAATATCCAATGATCCAAAATTCAAATCGCTTTTCGTGACTTTGCGCTTTGCATTATCTGCACCCTCTCCTTGCAAATATTCCAAATTTTGAATCCTCGAACTACTTGATCTACTTCCACCTATCCCCCTCGATGATGGATGGTTCCAATGGCCTTCAAAACTTCAGGACTTCATGAGTCCACTCTCCTGTGAACTTTGAAAGAATTAAATCTCGTGCAATTACCTATAAATGCGACGACGGTTGGTCCACCCGCTCAGATCTAACGCTTGAGTTCTGTTCTCCTCCTGTGTTCTCTTCTAAGTGTCTAAACATGAAACCCAAGGGTGTAGATCTCCTCCTCACAGCTGATCTGATGGCAGTTGTCGCTCCTCCTCCTAAGCTTTGGCTTTCTCCCATGACTTGGAAGATTTAAAACATTTCAAAGGCTATGACCTTTGATTATTTTCCTATGATCCCGATGACTTTGGGTCTCATCCACACTTTTGAAAACGTTGTTCCTCCTGAGCATTGGTAATGAAATTTGACCTCGGCCATGGCACACACTTGCACTATATGTGAAAATTTGCACTACTCCTTTTGAGCTTTGGGACTTGGAATAAGTCCAACTCTTGTGCACTCTTTTCACTATATCTTTCGAGCTTCTCGAACTTTCTCAATCTCCCAAGGGGTTCTACCCTTCTGCATCTTTCAAAATACTTTCTGGTGCCCTCCTGGCACGTTCTGTGCTCATCCTCCTGAGCTTTGGGAATTGAAACAAGTTCTCTCCCCCGCACACTCCTTGTGATTGACTGGAATTAAACTGGATGTCTTTCAAAACTTCATCTGTGTTGGCTTAGTGCACTCCTTGCATAGGTCTTCCCTCCAAAGTGTTCAACAACTCTACTTCATCCCTGAGCTTCAACCGCTCGAACCTAGAAGCTCTCTGTCCCTTCCACTCCTTAAAGGGATATAAGTTCCCTCTTGGCAACTTATTCTCAAGCATTCCTTGCTAAGGCATCAGAGTGTTCAGTGACTCTATGGGTGTCTTCTCCTTGATATTTCTCTTCTGGAACTTGAAACAGAGTCCTTTGTGCACTCCTTGCACTAGCTCTATTCCCTCCTAGTAGAGCTCTACAGAACCTTCAACAATTATGTTCTCTCCTTCTTTGCATAGTCTTCCCTCCAAAGTGTTCAGTAACTCTGAGGTTCCTCTTGATCTTTCAAACTATCCTGGTGTGCCCTCCTGGCACATTCTCTTCTGAATTCGAAGCAAAATTCAGATACACACTCCTTGCACTGGCTATAGAATTTCCAATACTCTGTTGTGCACTACTTGCACTTAGCTTAAAGAACCCATAAATAATTCCAACAAACTCACAGATAGAAAATTCTATCTATACCTGCAGATGGAACCTATCACATACATCTATTGCATAAATTCATATAAACACATAGGTGACATTCAAATGCATAAAAACACAAACAACTCATGGGCACGAAAAACTTCTTTATATTAATCTCAGAATGTTTGTACAATGTTTACAAAGACTAGACTGCAACAGAGTCTCAGTTCTCTCCTCCCTTGAGCTCTCTACTCACTCCTTTCTCTGCTAGATCTTATTAATGAATCTAGATACAAATATCTTTTACAAAAGGGGGCTTCTCGAGCTCTCCCTCCATCTACCTACTCTCATTATTTACATTCAATGACTGCCTAGTTTGGATCGGATCTAGATCTCATCAACCTATCAGCCATTAAAGGCGACATCATATCTTTCCTACACAAAGGCATTGATTTGGATTTTCCAGCCTTACAACATTTAATTACATTGAATCAATTTTAAAATTTGAAAACGAGGGAAAAAAATGAGAGGGTTTGACGCCTCTCCCCCCTTTAATGCACTTGAATGTGCTTCTAGCTGGCGCATTGATGAGGTGGAGCAAGGTTACTTCATCATGGTCTCTTGGTGAACTGTGGAAAATAAGAACCAAAAATATATCTCATTGTCAAAGGGTAGTCACCCGATGTTAGTAGATCCAAAAACCAACCAACGATGAAGTCCATGGATCTTTCAAAGTTATCTAGTTCTTAACTCGATCTCTAGATTCAAGAAAGCACACTTCCACATAAGCTGCAAAGTCCGTAACAATTTTTTGAACTCATAAATCTTCCATTCTAGTCCAATTATTTTGGAATATCCTAATGAAACAATGTGATGAAAGGTTGTATGCAATTTTTCATGAGTTCATTGATAAGATTATTGTAATACACTACCTTGTCTCTGTTGATTCCTCCAAATTTGACCGAGCCTTTTGGAAAAATTCGAGGCCAGTTGATTGAAAATTGATACACATCCATTTCCATGTTTTTATCAGATTCACATCCTACTTGTAGCAATGATATTGATCCACAACGAGGTCGTTATAGCTCCCTTCAACAACTTTTCTAGATATATGAGAAAAATTATCCCATATGCTTATCTCTTCCTCCCTCTTGGGAACCTCCCACAAAATGATAGGACAAGGAAGTTTTGTTGAATATAAATCTAGAAGGAAACATTATTTTGGTCAATTGATCTAATTCTCCCACACCTGTAACATCATTCTCCTCGTGTTGCTCCATGTATCCATATATTTCCCTACACGTGTCCTCCATATAGAAGATCCTTGATAATTACAGGGGATCTGTGACAGTTTTGAAAACCATTAGTGAGGGGGGACCAAATTTCCCACGACCTACCACATCATTGAGGATAGAAATTGTGTTGTCATTGATGTAAAAATATGGCAACGATATCACATGCAAGGGGAGACAATGAATGAATCCATGCTATCCATATCTACCCTGTGTGAATAACATGTCCAAGGATCGATAGGGGGGGATTTTGTGAATTGATCAAGAAAGGAAAATAAATCACCGAGACTATTATAACCAAAGAAGAGGTCAATAATCATCCAAAATATGAGTCAAACCATATAGAGTAAGAAGATCATGTCCTTGTGCATTGATGAACCTATGTGTTGAAAGACGACCATGTGTTGTTGAACTCCCGTTATTATTTTGTGTGTTTACCCTGTGAATAAAGGTGAGAGGAAAGAACATTGGAGAAGTTCCAAAGCCTCAAAATTCCTAAGTCCTAAATCAAGTTGTTACCATAAATAAAAAATTATGTTTGAGTCGAAGGACATCGCATCCATTGATTTGGCATAACAAACAAATATGCCCCATTGGTCAAAGCATGAAAGGTGACATGGATTCCAACGATGATAGAGACCTTCAGTCAATGACAGTCATTGATCTATCAGAGAAATTGCAAGATCAGAGAATCTAGACCATTAATTGAATGGCAAGGTGTTAGCGATATTTCTTGCCACGGGGTTTAGATATTAAAAGAATGGGTTAACACCCACTTGTCCAAAATTCGTGCAATAATGCGCCATGGTAAGCAGCAAGCAAGACTGGGTGGTCCGGATGTGCGCACCCAGATCGATGGCGCACAGCGAATCTCGGACCCCCCTTGCCCTTCTACCTTTAAGCAGAGGGGGGGGGTTCGAGATCGGGGGCGCAGCTCTCCGACGGTTCAGATTAGCGCGCCTGGATCAACGACATTAAAGAGAAGCTCGGACCCCCCCCGCCTTTCTACCTTTAAGCGGAGGGGGGGGTCCGAGATCCC
>JASDQU010682558.1:13977-26984 GCA_032191745.1 Picea mariana | reverse complement strand
GCGGCTGCAGAGTGTCAGAAGCCATGCAGACGCAAAGCTTTCAATGCATTTCCTCGATCCTGTTGTTGTTGTTGTTTTGAGTATATGTAGGCATTTTCGCCATTTTTATAGGGATCGATGGTAGAGCTAGGCTCCCGACTGTAAAGTTTCAGCAAATACTCTGGTTTCCTGGTTATGCCTCTGTGTTTGAGATTTCTTGGTTTATAACAAACAGTTCTCTTTCTTTTCTATATTTTTTTCATCTTTGCCCGAGGATTCACAGTAGTGCAACGTGTTGCAATAAAGGATTTGTTGTGGCATTGTCATGGCCTCTGGTTTTCTGTATTTGAATGTAAAAGGGTTTTGCGTTCGAACACATTTCTTCTTCAATCTGTTTCATACCTGATGTCTGTAATAGATCATTGCGCCCTTCTTGCGTAAATCTTCCACCTACTCACCTTTACTACGACTCACTTTTTGGAGTTTATCAAGACCTCACTCTTTCATGCATGCCTGGTCTGGTTTCCAAGTTGATGCGATGCTGTTTTGAGTTCCCCTCCATTTGATCACCTTTTAAAACAAATCATGACATTAAACTGATGGGCTTCGGGCTCTGCTCCTGCTAGCAATCTAGGAGTGACTTCTGAAATCCAACACAAGGTCATCTGAGTGTTTGAGTGCAAGTTTGCACAAGGAATCCAATGGGAGAAAATTCGAGTTAATGGGAATCATTGATCTATCAGAGGCCCAAAGAACTCATAATCGTGGTCATTGGCAACACATTTAATTATTCAAAGTGATCATGTGCAATGACAAAATTTGATATACGAAGAGTGGTCTTGGTGAATCTTGGATTGTTCGTTGGAGTTTGAGCTATTAGAGTGGGTTGCTATACTTGAGAAAAAAGGTATGATGATTAGAAGTTACAAGGACCATAGATCCATAGGATGATATACCTTAGTCGTTGGATCTATTATTATCTATTTTGAGGAAATAAAGTGATGTTAGGGTTACGTATTGTGATAGCTTGGCAGTCAGGGTGATGAAGATGCCAACATGGCAACCATATTGTCCCAGGAGTGACGTGTGCCAAATTTTGATTGTGTGGGACAATAGTGGGTCTAGATGGGCATGGATACTCTCAACCATTGATTTGACATGGAAATTGTATCTCTGTTGTGCATTGGAGAATAGTCAGAGTGGATTATGTTACCTGCAGAAAACATGTTCTGACAACAACGAAGAGTGGGCCTGAGGCAATCTCAACCATTGAATTCAACAATATATTGATCATTCATCAGAGAAGCAATGTTCGTAGTGGAATATGAGTGGAAGTAATATGAAAACGAGGAGCTCTAAGGAGTGACCGGTCGATGAACATGCGATATGAAATCCTTGTCGTTGATCATTGTGGGCCCCACCTGATCACTTAACAAGAGATGAAGAGGTGGGAGATAACCATTGTTAACTTGAAATGAAGATTATGATTAGGGCCATTGATCCTAATTATCGAGAATCATTGGATCCATTAGATCATATCATCATAGAAGAACCATCGAAATTGGAATTTATATCCATGATCTTGTTATCTCGATGATGACGATCGTTGGCATGGTGGCAATGAGGAAATAAATCAACAGTCAATATATAATAAGGGATAGATCTGATGGTTGTTGAGTGAAGAGGTAGTTTTGAGTTTTTCGGTACTCCCAAAGTTCATGGTGAATAAATTAATGGTCAAGATTTATTCAAGGATTTTATTGGACGGGTGTTATGCAATCAAGGTTTATACTGCCATCAAAGTAAGAAGATCTACGGTGGATGTTTGATCCAAGGATTGTTTGGATGGATGTTGAGCATCATGGTTCATGCTATGTATAGAGAGAATATCATGTGCAATAAAAGAACCAACTCCAATTCTTATGGAGGCATTTTTCATAGCCCGATTTGTAGGAAGAAGTAAAAGGGAGTTGGAGACAACCCCATTTAACTTTGTAGGTGGACAAATAATTGAGTGCATGAGTTATATAAATAGAAATGGTCGAGTAATTTTGAGTGTGTGTTTGGCATGGTGTGAGTTTGGAAGTATGTGAAGAATAAGAGAAGCTCTGAGGCTTATAGTTCCTAGGATGCCTATAGAATGAAAGGAAGATAATTTGATTATATAAGGGTGGCTTGGAGGTGCAAGGACAAAGGAAATTCTGGAACTATGCATATCGAGAACTGTAATAGAAGAGACGGAGCAACGGACTTGTGTAAGTGAAGGATTGAAGGAAAGCAATAATCTAGTATTTTTGACAACTTGAGGAGATCCATGTTTCTAGTAAAGTTGGTATCTATAGGCATTGTTGATTTGGTGCTCAACATAGGGAATTGGTGTCTCCTACAGGTTGGTTTCTGCAAACATTATTGTTGAGTTGGTGCTCATCCAAGGGTGTTGGTGTCTCTTGTAGGTTAGTGCCTGCAGACATTATTGTCGAGTTGGTTCTCATCCAAGGGGATTGGTGTCTCCTGCAGGTTGGTGCCTATAAACATTATTGCTAAGTTGGTGCTCAACCAACAGGATTGGTGTCTCCTATAGGTTGGTTCCTGCAAACATTATTGTTGATTTAGTGCTCAGTCAAGGATATTGGTGTCTCTTGTAGGTTAGTTCCTGCAAACATTGTAATAGTAGGTTGGTGCCTACAAGATTTTATAAAGAAAGTTTTGTGGTTTTCTCCCATTTTGTTTTCCACATTAAATATCTGTGTATTGTGGATTGCATGGTTGTTTATATATCAACTACTACAATTGGTAGAAAATAACATATTGATAAATATTGTAGTAAAGAGAAAAAATGATTAAAATCTTTCCAATACTGATTCACCCCCCCTCTTAGTATTATTGAATACTTTAACAATTGCTTGATGAAACCACTATTTTTCATTTCATACCCCCCTTATTAAAAGTAGTGCATATTAGGGACCCTATAATCAATTGAAACCATCGATGCTATTTCTTTATGAGCCGTTGGATTTCCCCTATGTTGAATACAAAGTCATGCATGAAATTATCTTAGTATAGTGACATTATAAAATAGTTTTTTATGACTGGGTGGAAAATATGACTAAGTATATTCTTTTAAAATTCAATGTTTGTTAATATAACATTCAACATGTGAATGAATTTTTCTTAGGATATGAATGGGGAATGAATATAAATTTTAGGTAAGTCAAATGGAAAAAACTTAATAAAGAATACACTAAACCATGAAAAAAGATATATTTTAAAGACAATATATTTTAAATAAAATAATGCCTTTAAAAATTCATGGTAGATTTTATAACTTAGAGACATGGTTTGTTGGGATTCAATCAACTTGATTTGGGCTTGAATAAAATGCATAGACAAGTTGAACTCGAGCCAAGACACATTTTTTTGGAAAAAAATTAAGGGAAACTGATTTTGTATGACATGAATAGAATGGGATAGAAATGATGATTTCAAAGTAAGACCAAAATACTGATTATGACCATAAGGACAAAACATAGTTCCTCTAAAGACTGTGGATAATATGAAGCTTTAAAAAGTGATGAATAGGAAAAATTATATAAGAACAAATACTTATTTGGATGAAGGATTAGATGACAAGGAACATGCAAGTATTCTCAAAATTTTACAAAAAGTTGATTTTTTTTTTATGTTACAACACAGTCATCGCTTTGCGACTTCATCTGGTAAGTGCAATTACTGGATAAACTTAATTCTCTTTCTCCTCCATTGTTATGAATGTAGTTATGGTTATATTGGTGGACTGTGTGGTGTTTCATTTTCTAGTGGTATGTTCATGGATATGGATTTCTAAGGCCATTTCATTCATGACGAATTTTCGGTTGCCATGTTGCTAGTAGAAGGATCATCCTTATGTTTTTATGTGGTGAGTGCAATTAGTGGTTGTAATGAATGATCTTCACTATCAACTTTTGTGAATTCTTGAGTAGTTATGTTCACTATAAGGAAAACACCAATTAATGGATATTTTAACATAATTACTTCTCCCTATTTTGTTTCTAGCAGAGAGGTTTATGGTGGAGGTAAGTAGGAGGAGGTGTCTAGCTAATATTTCTTTTTACAATGCACCTAAAATTCTCCAGTACACTGACACACTATCATAACCAATGTGTTTATGGGTTCATATATCTAGACTCAATATAATAACAATTCAAAAAATTCCTCCCACATTCAAACCTTGTAAAATACAAACATTCAAAAAAGAAAATCGTCGCATGGTGCATACAAACATATAAATCCCCTAGTGTTCATTATCATACTAAAAATATTAGTGCATCATGTTACAAGTCACGTGGTTTTTAGAGTTAAATTAAAAGACAAATTTTGTAACAATGATGATTTAAAAAAATAGATGGCAGTGCTTACTAAAACATACATATTCACAAGTACATATAATTCCATGTGCACCATGTTAGGGTTAATATTTTTTAAATATTTTCTTGTTGGTGTGCCATAGATTTTCATTGCACAAGTGTGAAATGATACAAGGTACATCATTATAGGGTTAAATAATAATAATAAGGAAATTTCGATGAAAATTTTGTAATGCAAGATAATTTTAGAGAATTTTTATGTGGAATAAACATATAACTTAACTGATGTATCATGATAGAAGGAGCATTACATCAAGGTTAAAGAAAACCCTTTATAGAAAAGTTTATTTTTAAAAACTAGCTATAAGTGCATACTAAATATAATAATGCACTGATTCATACAACTAACATGTGCATTGAGGTAGGTTTAATATTTTAAAAAAACTATGAGTGGTGTGCCCCATGCCTATAAATGAATCAATGCATTTGAGTATAAGATGCATTGGGGTAGTGTAAAATTAAATTATTTTTTTTATCAAATCTAAATTCCATTTTTACAATCCTCTAATGCATCACACACATTCAATCACAAGTTTTCCTAGTCCCCCTACAAGAACCTTATTGATCGGTACTACTACATTGTTGGATTTCATAAGTTCCTCTCTGGTGTGGAAATAATATAAGTACAAAGGAGAAGGAACTCTCTATGAAGCTTCCTGAGAGTTGCAGCCTATTAGGTTGCTATAGAAAATTAACCCCCTCTCTTATGATATCTAATTTCCCACTCCCATGTGTTCTTCTATGCTATGGAACAAAATATAATAACATAGAATGGAACCCACTCTCCTACTAGAAGCCCTGTATTTAATATATCTTGATATCCATCTAGGGTTAGGGTTTGACTTCCTCAACCCTCAATTGTGATAAGTTTTAGGACCTTCTAGAATTTTCTTTAAATTCCTCACATGAAAACCCCATATACATGAGTAACATGGGTTGACATGGTATCCTCTCGTACCATGGTGGTAAATACGATAGGTAAACTTACGAGAGGCACAACGTTTGCATACAATCTCCAATTGATGAGATTTTTTCACTGTTGGAAAGGTCTTGATGTGAAAATTAGCATCACAGGGTTGAATCTATGTTGGGAAAATTTTGACACCAAAAAATGTTGTTTTATTTCTCAAAATGGATCTAGAAGGTTTCAAACCCAAATTTTCCAAACTCAGACCTGCTATTAAAATGACCCCGCAAGCTAATTCCTCCAATTTTTAAACTTTGAAAACATCGATATAGATGAAAAATAATACAATGATCTAATCTGTATCATGGAGAATACTAATTTTAAAAATACCTCTCATTTCACAGATTTAGCTTGCAAGGTGGATCAACCCAACACACTTCATCTTGTCTAAAATTGAAATTTGATCTACAAATGCAATGTTTTTTATGATATTTTTTGGACTTTGATTTTGAAAAAGGTTGGGAGTATAGCCATCTCGATTGCATGCATAATGTTTTGTAGTTTTAAAAACCCAACAAATAGTTTGGATGCTTATTTTTCCTAAACATTGTGATGAGTGGAGGGTTTGCATTCCTATAAGTTATTCTTGAACTACTTGCACATCGTAATCTAATTTTTTCTCATATATACTTGGTTTATCACAAAATAGGGATTGTAATGTTAGGTTAAATACTTGCTATATGGATTGAAGTAATATTACATCCCTAAAATTTTAATTATATGCTTTGCAAACAGTTATGAGAACTCTATTAAGAATGCATATGTATTGTTTCCTAAGGAGTAAGTATTAAATAAAGACTTAAATTTTATAGTTCAAGTAAATGGTAATTGATTTACCCCAAATCTGAATTAACATGGTAATTTCTTCTTTAACATAGTTGCAAAGGTTTGTTGCTATAACGTTTGATTTATGCATGGAAATATATTTAGTTGAATGGTGCCTCTAGTAACCTTCTATGATAATGTGTTAGGGTCTTCCCTAGGGGTGTAATTCAAGGTTCAACGACCCATAGTAGAGTAATAATAGTGGAGGATATTCAATGTATGGTGGATTAGGTCCACTATGCTTATTATTATTAAATAAGACCCACTATGTTAGTTAGTACTGAATACATGTAATTGGGCCTCATTAAATATGGTCCAATAGGTAGTTAGTGTTGACGAAGTGTCCTCACACATGTAATTTTATTATTAAGGAAAATATAATTACAAAGAGAAGTGAGGACTCAAAACCTACTTAACCTCACTTCAAGAAAGAGCTTGTTTATATAGCTCAACTTTAAACTAAATTCTAGGAGAAAAGCCAATCACATAATAACATGAGTATGATACGTGTCATTTACATAGAAGATAAGTTTCCTTATCATAACAAAGAAGAACAAACCAATTTCTAAAAACATTTGAACTAGGAAAATACTAAAACTATAAAACTTTCAGATTATGAGGCTAACGTTCCCCCTTTTAATTCAAAAGTTCATATTTAAAAATACCAAGTTCATCTATGAACTTAGTGCAATTTATTATACCAATAGGCTTGGTAAAAATATCTGAAGTTTGATGTGAATATGGAGAGTATGGAGGCTTGATGATGTCTTTGATGATGAGCGATCTGATGAAGTGGCACTTGGTGTTGTCATGCTTGGTCTCTGAGTGAAATATTGAATGCTTGACCATCTTTATTGCTAACTAACTACTGATAAATAAATTTTTTGATAATTTTTTAGTTACACCATGATCCTACAAAATTATTTGTAGCCATACAATCTTGCATGCTGCTTCCCAAGCTGATTTGCACTCTACTTCTGTTGAATAATTGGCAATTATTTCCTACTTTTTGCAATTCCAAGGTACTTCATTGAACCCATAGTCATTAAGTAACATAAATTTGATGTTCAATCGTCAATGTCACCTACAAAATTGGAATATGAATATCCAACAAGTGTAAAAATATTATTCTTCTTGTAGATAAGACAAAAATCTTTTGTGCTATGAATGTATCTCAGTACCCTTTTAAATTCCAATGACTTTCCCTTGGTTCCTGCATACACCTTGATAGTATGTTGATTGAATATGACAAATATTGTTCAGTATTTGTCAAATAACTAATACTTCTAATCAATTTCATGTACCTTGTACTGTTTACCAATTCCCCCCCTTTAAATTTTGAAAGTTTCAAATTATTCTCCATGGGGGTAAGAGAAGGTTTACAATCTTCCATGCCAAATTTATTTAATAAATTAGTCACACACTTAGTTTGACTAAGGAATATATATTTAGGATGTTCAGTTAATTCAACTCCATGATAACAATGAAGTGTTCCTAAATTTGTCATTTTGAACCCTTCTTGTAGTTCTTCCTTAACCTGTTTGATGTGAACTTCATTATTTACTTTAATGATTAAGTCATCAACCTAGAGTACAAGTATCACCGAGTTATTATATTGCTTTCATAAATACAAAGTATTATTAGATTCACTTCATTGAAAACACACCTTTTGTAGGTAATAATACATTTTTGCATACCATATACGAGGATATTGTTTCAATCCATATATAGAATTCATAATTTTTCATACTTTATGTTCCCATCCTTTAATTTCAAACCCTTGTGGTTGAGTAACAAAGACTTCTTATTTAAGATCACAATTCAAGAAGGAACTTTTGACATCCATTTGATGTAATTTCCAACCATTTTGAGTCGCCAAATTGATGTTCATTCTGATTGTGTTCCATTTATCTATTGGAGGGAAATTTTCCTCATAATCAATCCCTTCCTGTTGAGAAAAACCCTTAGCCCATGAGTCTAACTTTGTACTTGTCAATTTTAGCGTTAAGCTTGTACTTGATTCGATAAACCCATTTTCAACTTATGGGTTTAACATCAGGTGGAAAATAAACTAAGTTCCAAGTCCTATTTGCATGTGCTAAATCATACTCATTAATCATTTCTTATTTCCATTCTTTATGTGCAACTACTTCATCAAAAGTATCAGGTTCAGTGGAAGCATGAGAAAAATTAGCTTTTGATATTGAAGAACTCCTGGTTCCTATTTTGTTCATTTCATTTGAGTGACCATCTTTGAGAAGTTATTTATCCCACTTTGGAATTTTATGTTGAAGGGATTGTGGATTTGAATCATCCATTATTATTATTATTAAAAGATAATTTTCAAAAATTGAGACTCTCATTTCCTCTGAAGTATCTAAAGTTGGAAAATATTCTTTTGAAGTTTTAGTATCGAAAGAGTCATTTGTAGTTTCATTATCATAATAAATTTTTGATGAAGAAATGTCTTTTGAAGAAACAAAGTCTTTTTCAAACAAAAATGTTTTCCTTTACTTGTTCAAATTAGCTTTACCCTTAGTGTTTTTCTTCTCCAAAAGACTAAGGAGATGATTAATGTCATCAAAACTTTTACTTTCAGTTTCATAAACAATTATGTCTCTACTGAAAATGAACTTACCATCTGAAAGAAACATATACCATTTCTTTTCATCAAAGTATCCAATGAAGATACACTTCATACTTGATTTTTATAATTTATTCCTTTTTTCCATGGGTACTAAAGCATAACATGTTGAGAAAAAAACCAAACGATGATTTATCTTCAGTTAGAAACCATACTGAGATTCATAATGAAATTTTCCATCTAATGTTGATGTAGGTGATCAATTTTTGAGATAAACATTTTTTGCTCAACCCATTGAACTGCAACATAAACATTGCCATTCCCATGAGAGTTTTGTTCATCCTTTCAATAACTCCATTTTGTCATGTAGTAAAGGAATTTTCTAGTTATCTCTTAATTCCATTGTCTCGACAACAATCATTGAATTTAGTTGAAGTGAATTCTCCTCCATTATGTGTTCTCAATGTTGCAACATTTTATTTAGTTCCATTTTCAACCATGTGTTGAAAATATTTAAATTTTTCAAAAGATTCAGAATTTTCAAAAGTTGAATTATTGGTTAGCTAGGTCTCTTTGATCACCCATTTTATATGCCAAACGATGTTTCATAACTCACTTGCATTTTATTCAAATGGTCATCTTTTTTTTTTAATAAATGGTTTGCAAAGGATAACTATCGATTATGCTAGCCTTCCAAGTGTATTTGTAATAGTTCAAGGTGGAAATGGATGTTTGATTCTAGCTAATGTATTCTAATATGGGGCGATGTTGGGTAAGTGGGTTAGGCCTCCACCTAGGAGGATGAGGCCCTCTTAATGGGTCACAATTGGCATGTTTTCAATCTTGTGTGGACACATGACCCACCCCCTAGAATTCACCAATGTAAAAGTTGTTGACATGCTGCCATTAGATATATCCAACCCACAATTTTGTAAGGAAATACAAAGGGAACTTCCTATTATTGCAGGGATGTTTGTGAAAAACCATGAACCACATATCCATCTAGTTGTCTACAAAATGTTGGTAGGTGAACCTATCCATTCGAATGTGTTTCTTTGTCCATGGAGGTCGTGTTCTGGTTATAGGTCAAGGAACAAGGTCATCAAATCGTGTTTCATATCTCTAACCTATTTTCTATTTAAACCCATCCTATAATACTCAAAAGCATTCTATCCCTTTAATCATAAATATGTGATAATTGGCTTTGGGCACTAGCAATTGAAGAAACAGTGATATCAAAGAAACAATGATACCTAGTGATGTATATAGTGAAAGGAGTGAGAGCTCTCTCGTGTTGCTTAAATATTGTATTAGGGATCTTAATGGATTAAGTCTTGCATCAATTTCAAACTTTTCATTTTGTGGCTTTGGGTTGGGGTTTGGTCTATCTTCATTTGGCAACATCAGTTTTCAATTTTCTTCAGGTGCAATCTCCATGTGATTAAAATATGTTGCATTTAATTTTTTTATTTGTTTTTAAAATTTCCAAAAAATTATGAAATACAAAAAGAAAAAGGTTTAGAAAACCTACCTAGAACCAATCAAATAGGAATTCAACACTAGCACTAAAACACTCTTGCAATGCCTCCTCAAATTGCTCAATAACTTGCAAAATGAGTCACATAGTTAGGTAACAATGGAACCAACCACATGATGTTTTCCAATAAAGCAACACTGAAGTGCACTTGTGTTCCTGAAAATTCTAACTTGGTGTTAAGTTGGTGAGCCTGTATGACAATTCACGGAAATCAAGGCTTCATGATCATGAATACATGCACGTTTCTAAGAATGTGAGCATGTTTGTGTGTGCAGGCTCCTACCCACCACATTGCCATTTTTTAAACCATCAACTTCATGCAAGCACCCTCCATCATTTAGGTACTCAACACCTACATGAATAGGAACATATGCATTATATTTTGTATGAAAAATAACATAGAGTTGTTAGAGGAACTCATATTTCACATAGTTATAGAAAAATTATATAAATAAAAATTAAATATATGGAAATCTAATTCAATACTCTACATTTCATCATTTTACAACATATTCAAATTCATTGTAAAAGTACCTCAAATCATCCCTCCAAATTAACATATTAATGTTTTTCCATGTTTGCATTTCCACCAACATATCATGAAAAAAAAAAGATAATAATTATATTATTAATTTTTATTTTTAAAAGTTAAATATTGTATTAGGGATCTTAATGGATTAAGTCTTTCATCAATTTCAAACTTTTCATTCTGTGAATTTTGGTTGGGGTTTGGTCTATCTTCATTTGGAAACAACGGTTTTCAATTTTCTTCAAGTTCAATCTCCATGTGATTAAATATGTTGCATTTAAATTTTTTATTTGTTTTTGTAATTTCCAAAAAATTATGAAATACAAAAAGAAGAAGGTTTAGCAAACCTACCTAGAAGAAATCAAATAGGAAGTCAACACTATCACTAAAACACTCTTGCAACGTCTCCTCAAATTGCTCAATAACTTGCAAAATGAGTCGCATAGTTAGGTAACAATGGAACCAACCACATGATGTTTTCCAATAAAACAACACTGAAGTGCCCATGTGTTCCTAAAAAAACTAACTTGGTGTTAAGTTGGTGAACTTGTATGACAATTCACGGAATATCAAGGCTACATGATCATGAATACATGCACATTCCTAAGAATGTGAACATGCTTGTGTGAGCGGGCTCCTACCCACCGCATTGCCACTTTTTCAACCATCAACATCATGCAAGCACCCTCCATCATTTAGGTACTCAACACCTACATGAATATGAACATATGCATTATATTTTGTATGCAAAATAACATAGAGTTGTTCAAGGAACTCATACTTCACATAGTCATAGAAAAATTCTATAAATATAAATCATATATATGGAAATCTAATTCAATACCCTACATTTCATTATTTTATACCATATTCAAATTCATTATAAAAATACCTCCCTCCAAATTAACATATTGATGTTTTTCCATGTTTGCATTTCCACCAACATGTCATGTTAAAAAAAAAAAATTAATTATATTATTAATTTTTATTTTTAAAAGTTAATTTAAAAACAAATTAAATAATTATAATTTTATAGTTAATAATTCTCTTCCTATAGATAATTTAATTCAAGTCATTGATATATTTTCAACTAGATTGATTTCATTCCATTTTATACTTAACAAATCATATATCTAAATGTTACTTATTTATATGCATAGTTAATTTAGTTTTCTATCCTCAAACAATTAGAACCAAGCTATGCTTTCCTTATGTATGATTAGAGAGATACCTTCAATTTGTATTTCATGATATTATATCAAAATTGCTCAATAATTTTAACTAAATTATTTAAATAATATTATTTTTAAATTTAAAATTTTAAAAATTAATCAAATTTTATCCAATAATAACACAAATCACTTCATCATTAAAATTATGAAACAACACTATCCTATTATCCCATTATATTATAAGACCAACAACTTTATATCTAAGACTACTCCTTTTAAATCACAAGAGTGTTTATTTGCTTAAAATCATAGCGTTAACATCTTAAAAGTTTCAATAACAAGATTAATCATTTGTAAAAATCATATTGCCGTCTCATTGAAATCCCCATTGAAAAGCAGTAATCCCATTTTATAAGGAAATAAAATTTATAACAATATATTAAAATTACCCCAGATGGGGTGACACGCAGCGACGCCTTGCCACATGGCTTAACATTAAGCCACAACTTAAATGTTGTAGGCCATTCCCCATTCCTTCAACAATTATGATGGTAGCAGACCATTACAGCAGCTATACGGAGGCGAGACTTCTCCCTCGCGCGAACGCACTAGCACAGCCAACATTCAATATGACAGAGATAAGAGGGAGCCATGCGATGCCGTCATACGAAAACTTGAAAGTTAGAGCGCCTAGACAGAGCTGGTTCATTTTCGTTTTGGACCTCCCCGTCGGTTGGGAGCTCTGGTGCAGTTTCCTCTGTATCTCCATTCACCCCTTCTCCGCAATGAAAAGGAAGCGAGGCAAGCCTCGTTGAGGCTCGGCCTGGTACACCCACAAAGAGAAATGATAGAGAAGACAGAACCTTGAGCACGCTTTGTCAATGGCGACTTCTATCCTCCGGCAGAGAGCAAGAGCCGACCGTTTGGCACTCCATGCCACTATAGCTGAGCCTGTGATAGAGCGTAGCACAGACACCCTTGCAATTGATC
>JASDQU010682556.1:25803-35808 GCA_032191745.1 Picea mariana | reverse complement strand
ATATATAAGATTTATAGAGAATTTATATTATGGTGTTTGTAATTTTAATGAGATATAAAATTAAGAGATGTTTATGTACATCATATTCTGAATTTTAAAGAGGCTTTTTTTTGGAATAGGATAATGTTCAACCAATTGTTTCTTCTTTATTTCAATTTTTTTTATTGAAATTGCAATCTAAATATGTGTAATTTACTGAGAAATAATGGATTATATTAAATTTTAAAAATTAAAACTAAATTTCAAATTATTCAAAAGTATATAGATAATGGACAATTAATTAACCCATTATCATAATTTTTTTCCATTTATTTTTATTGAAATTATAATTTCCAAATATAATATGTGTAATTTATAAAAAAAAAACAATTTATATTAAATTTTTCGGAAAAATAAGTTTAAGTTCAAATTATTTGAATATGTAGATAATGCACAATTAGTGAAACCTTTTTTCTAAGGACATATGAACATATTTTTGAAAAAATTTATATATGATATAAACTTAGTCTTCCTTTCTTATTAAAAAAGAGGAATAACTACCTTTTATCAAAATGTAATGTATTTTATTTGTTGCATGAACTTTAAATATTAGAGTTTACTAAATACAATTAATCAAAGGGTAAATTATATTCAAAAGTTTAATAGGAAAATTTTGATTTTGTCTTAAAGCCATTAGGATAACTTTGATTTAATGGTTTATGGGTCTATGATGTTTATTTTTGTTCATAGTTTATGAGTTTATGGTATCAGTTAACCCATGGTATTTTCTTGTAATATTGCATACGATAAAGTCCCTTTAACAGATTGCTATACTCCATTTCAAGATTACTTATGGAATAAGCCTCATTAGTTGGCCTATTGATTTGTATAGGTTGCTCAATGTAGTTGTGGAGTGTATACTGTAGGCCTTATTTGGTGTAAAGAACCAAACAAGAAGGAGGTCACTACATATTACTCATATTAAGAGCAGGTATATAAAAGTGTATTGTAACCATTGCTGGTTGCTAAAGAATACATTGATCTTTCTTTGGAGTGTGGGGTGTTTTCTTGGAAGGGTTTCCTCAAGGGGAATTTGTTTATTTATACTTAAGATTTTGCACATCCTCTCATGGATTAGTCTCCCCTACTTTCTTTAATTTTGTATAATATCCTCATCACATCGAATCAAAGGTATCGGGGACAAGGTTTTTTTATCTAATGGTTTGAGTGGGAGCTTGGGCAAAATAAAAAATTGTTGCAGGAAAATGCCAAGCATGGCAAGGCTTGAAATGGAGAGTGAGATTGAATCATGTAACATTGACTTAGAACATGCTTGGATAAGCATAGATCTTTGAATCAATACTACATGGCCAAAGGGATTATGTGGAGGGGTTCTGAGGTGGACCCCATATGTACAAGTTTCCCACAATAGTACCATGATGGTCACCCCATGGGATTTGGACATGTGTGGATAGAGACTAAACCCTTTGTTGTACCAAATGTGTTATTGCACTTAAGAAATATTTTTCTTTGTAGTGTAGAGTTGTTAGAATTGCTTTGATTTGTTACTTGGTATTCAAACATTGTTTCATCACAAGATGAAAACCCATGAGAAAGACCTTCCTATAGGTGACTCCATAGTTCATGGTTGAATGACCTGCTATATTGTGCAAAGAATTGAGATATGAGACATGAATGATCACATGAGGTGATGAGATGTTTCAATGTCAGGATGTTTGATGCACAAGCATTTCTCATAACAAATGTTTAATTTTGAGAAGACTTAGGAGGGTCTTAGAGTTTAGTAAGGGGACTGGCTTCTCCTTCTCTTAATTAAATTATTATATTTTTCCTAAGATTGTATGATTTTAGAAGGATAGTTTTTTTCCCTATTAATCATAAAAATAGCTTATTTAAGCAATTTGTTGGATTAAATGGATTTTATTAAGTATGAAGGGTTTGATCAAATTGATCCTCATCAATTATAGAGAGATGAAATGCTATTATGGTAATTAGTTATAGATTCTTAGGAGTTTTTTTGGTTGAGCATAAATTGTAAGCCTTTTGAACATGTAGGGTGGCCAATAGAAGAAATATTTGCAAGAGGGAGAAGGTTGAGGAAGAGATTGTATAATTGCACTAAAAAGATATTTATGAAATTATGTGCAGTCATTAGTTAATGAGATTTTTCTGAAATGTTTGTGTCTCTCTGTGTTAATGTGTATGCGTTGATAATCCATGACTGAGAAATCGGGCCTGTGTGAGAACCCACACTTAATCAGAATCACATTATGGTGACCGAATATATGTGCAAAGGAACGAGATTGAGGAATGAAGTTCCTATGAACTTCATTGATGAGTCGGTGATTGAGTTTGATAGAGAGGTTGATGTGTGGAGAATTGATCGAACTACAAAGCTAACTAGTTGTTGATTCAATATGAGGTTTTAACGAGGTCACATGCAAATTTCGCAGTCCCAACCTGAACCAAGTCTCTTTTTATTGGTGCGAGAAATTGTGTAATCAAAACAAATCAATGGTTTTGATTAAACCATTAAGGTATATCATATCGACGACTATTAAGGTATATGCATGGCATGTTCCCATTGGGAACTCATATTAAATATCGTAAGTTCGAACACTCTTTTGCAAATTTCAATAGATATCTGATATGTCAGGGAAGCGATAAGCCGATATCAAGGTTCCACCTGTATTGTACCGTATCGGCCCAACACTAACTGTAATGCCCTAAACTTACCCAATATCAGGGTTCCATGCTCGTGGTTCCATATCGGCACAAAAATATTTGTGTGTGACAACTTGCATATTAGTGATACCCGATATTCTAGTATCATGGATCCACTAAAAGTTCCATATGGGGTCCAGCCATATCGTTGAAGTATTGAATGTATTAAGTGAGCGATATTCTGATAGACGAAATTGTTAGCGCCTCGTTTCATCACTTGGTTCTATGGAGTTTAGGTCTGAGTTGATTTAGCGATGCTAGAGTAATATGTGTGTGTCTCTATATATATCCAATAGTGATATCCTTAGTGCTGGGTTTTAATACCTTGTTTTAGTGCGAGGTTTTATGTGTTAAAATAATTAAAAAGTATCAATGTAAGTGTTTCTCATTACCTAGGCACCTAAGGGGTGAGAAAGTGCCTAATGTGGACAGTAGTCATTTAATTTGTGAGAGAGAAATTAAAATGTGACTTTATGACTTTAGTGAGAGGGTGAGTGAGTAGACATTCAATCTCACCCACTCATCTCATCTAATCTCAACCGTTGTTTGAGATGACTCTTTACTTTCCCTCATGAGGTCGACTAAGGTAGGAGGACGCACCCATTCTTGGGTAGATGAAATATTTTAGAGAGAGCAAGAGAGCAGAAATTCGAGTTTGAGGAAGGAGACCATTTTAGCAAAGCTAGGGCATGCATTTTGAGGCTGCAAACTAGCATGCACTTCAAGGCAAAGATACAACATTAATTGCAAGCAGTACATTATGGATTTTAACAGTCCGTAAAACTTTATACTGGCACAAAAATCGTGGAGAGGAACAACATTAATTACAGGCAGTACAGTACGGATTTCAGTAGTCCATATGACTGATTTTTTGGCATAGAAAATGAGGAAGGGTACAGTCAGCTGACACATGCCATACTGTACAGATTTTGACTATCCATATAGTCGTTTTGTTGCACAGAAATCGAGGATAATTTCTGTGTGAAATTTTTGGGTGATTGGCATGATTTTCAAGGTGGTTGTATAGAAATTATTACGCATAATATTGTTGTTGTTGTTGACATAGATTTCCAGGCATCTGTATAGCAAGAAAAGAGGCACAAATATCGAGGAGTAGACTTGTACTTTTGTGCAAGAAATTCTGCAACAATTTTTGAGGTGTTTAGCTCTGTTTTTGTCTGAAAACTTGGCACAAATTTCGAGGAGTTTGGCTCTGTTTTTGTGTGAAGACTTGGCACGATTTTCGAGATAAGTTTTTCAAAAAAAATTTGAAGATGAATATGTTGTAAAATATTTTATCTTAAGCTCTGAAATAATAAAAACTCCCTCTCTCGCTGGTTTTCACCTTGTGGGTTTTTCCAGGGTCGTTGTTAGACAAAAAATCACTTTGTTAAATTTTGTGAGTATTGTGCTGCTGATATGGATTTATTTCTGCATTAAATATTGTTCAGAATCCTCATGTTTCAGTTTTGAAAAAGTTGTTTATATGATGAGTTTATTTGGCTATGATATAACTAGGTTTGGGCATTAAACATTGACTGAAAAATCAACGAGACTTGAAATTGGGTGGGGTATGAAACTTTACATAGTGTCAGAGCTGAGTTAAAGAGAGGCAGATTTATATCAGCAAGTCAGAAAAGTGGGACAATTGTCACTTCATCGGACATAATTTTGAACTTTTCATTTTCAGCAGAAAAGAATCAATGGCTACTGGTTTGAGAGTTGAGGACAAACTTGATGGGGAAGTGAACTTTGGTGCTTGGAAGGAGAAGATGATATTGTTGTTGCAAGAAAATGAGTTATGGGATACTGTTGAGAACTCCACAACAAATCTCGTGAATGTACCTATCGGTGCCACTCTTCTAGCAGCATAGACCAATAAGAGTATCAAGGCTAAGAGAATTATTCTTGATGCCATCAATGACCATTTGATTCATCATTTGACATGGAAGGAAAATGCCTATGAGATGTGGGAGTCCTTGATGAAGTTTTACCAGAGTACAAATGAAAACCGAAAGATGGTTTTGAGAGAAAAACTGAAGAGCATTAAAATACCCAAGGATGAAAATGTTGTCACATATCTTACCAGGTTGACACAGGTAAGAGAAGAGCTTGGAGTTGTGGGGGAGGCCATTGTTGACAGTGAGCTTGTGAGGACAACATTAATGGAGTTTACAAACAATGGGTTCTTTTTGTTGAGGGCATTGTCGCTAGGGAGAAGTTTCCCAGTTGGGAACGTATTTGGGATGAATTTGTTCAGGAGGAGACCTAGAGAGGTTATGTGCATGGAAGTTCATCTATAGGTCATGATGAGGAGAATGTGGCTCTTGCTTCCAAAAAAAAGCAGAAATTAAAAAAGGGTCCTAAAGGAGAAAACAAATCGAAGGGTGAAGGGAATAATGGCATGAACAAAGTCAAGTGCTTTGCATGTCACAAGTTTGGGCACTATCAAGGACAATGTCCGAACAAAAAGAAGAAGCAGACAAAAACTTTTGCAGCGGTGGAGGAGTTCTCCACCATGTTTGATAATGTTTTTTTCTTAGTTGTGTGTATTTCCACTAGGACCACTCATTCTGGTATGTGGTATATTGACAGTGGTGCCTCCCGCCATATGACACGTGTTCGTGAGCACTTGACAGATCTTACTCATATTGGTTATCTTGAGGTAGTGCTTGGAGATGACCAGGTGGTCAAGGCAGTTGGTAGTGGGACTGTATCATTTCAGAGGGAGTTTTTACCTCCCATGTTGTTGAGAGAGGTCCTATATGTTCTTGGATTGAAGAAGAACTTAGTGTCAGTTTCAGATATTGGGGAGAGGGGCTATGAGGTGTTGTTCTGTGATGGGTAGGTGCTCATATTCCCCAAGGGGTCCAATATTAGTTTGACCAAAGTGATTGGGACTCGACATGAGAAGTTGTACAAGATCATTTTCCAACCAATGAGAGAATAAATTCATTGTAAAAGTAAGAATGATCTATGTGATCTATGGCACAAGAGGATGACACGTTTTCACCATGGGGCTTTGNCGAAGGGTGAAGGGAATAATGGCATGAGAAAATTCAAGTGCTTTGCATGTCACAAGTTTGGGCACTATGAAGGACAATGTCCAAACAAAAAGAAGAAGCAGACAAAAACTTTTGCAGTGGTGGAGGAGTTCTCCACCATGTTTGATAATGATTTTTGCTTAGTTGTGTGTCTTTCCACTAGGACCACTCATTCTGGTGTGTGGTATATTGACAGTGGTGCCTCCCGCCATATGACACGTGTTCGTGAGCACTTGACAGATCTTAGTCATATTGGTTATCTTGAGGTAGTGCTTGGAGATGACCGAGTGGTCAAGGCAGTTGGTAGTGGGACTGTATCATTTCAGAGGGAGTTTTTACCTCCCATGTTGTTGAGAGAGGTCCTATATGTTCTTGGATTGAAGAAGAACTTAGTGTCAGTTTCAGATATTGAGGAGAGGGGCTATGAGGTGTTGTTCCGTGATGGGTAGGTGCTCCTATTCCCCAAGGGGTCCAATATTAGTTCGACCAAAGTGATTGGGACTCGACATGAGAAGTTGTACAAGATCATTTTCCAACCAATGAGAGAATAAATTCATTGTAAAAACAGCAGTGATCTATGTGATCTATGGCACAAGAGGATGACACATTTTCACCATGGGGCTTTGAGGGTACTAAGGGAGATTGTGATTGGAGTTCCAAATTTCAGTACAGAGCACCAAGAGTTGTGCAAGGGGTGTTCTTTGGGATAGTACACCAAGACTTCTTTTCCTAGCAGTGATAGTAGAGCATCAGGTATTCTTGATATTATTCATTCTGATGTATCTGGCCCAATGTCTTCTGCATCGTTGACTGGTTTTTTATACTATGTCATATTCATTGATGAATTCTCATGGAAGTCGTCGATTTTCTTCATGAATACCAAAGGAAAGGTCTTTAATCAATTCCAAGAATTCCAAGTTCTCGTGGAGAACTAGAATAGGAAGAAAATTAGAGTTACGAGGACATACAATGGAGGTGAGTATACCTCCAAGGAGTTCATGGATTTTTGTGAAGGAGAGGGCATCAAGAGATAGTTGATTGTTCCTTACAACCCAAAATAGAATGGGGTTGCTGAGAGGAATAACAGGGCCATATATGGGGTTGCGAGAGCCATGCTACATGATCAGGGGTTGCCACTATTTCTTTGGGCTGAGGCATGCTACACTGTAGTTTATTTGCAAAGCATGAGTCCACACAAGGTAGTGGGGAGTATGACTTATGAGGATTTATATGGGAAGAATCCTAAGGTGAGGCATTTTAGGATTTTTCGGTGCTTTACATATTCACATGTTTCTTCTGAGAAGAGTAAAAAGCTATAACCCACAACAAAGAAGGGGATCTTTGTTGGGTATAGTGAGACTTCAAAGGATTTCCACATGTACATCCCTTCCTTGAGGAAGACAGTTTTGAGAAGGGATGTGAGATTTGAGGAGGATGGAGCCTTTAGGAATTCACAAGGGATAGAGAGGGGTGAGAATTCATTACCTCATATTCATGTGACTTTGTAGCAGACGACATGGCCACATATATCATGATCACATGTTATTGGTCCACAGGTTTCAGGATCAAATTCTCCAAATTTTACTTCAGGGTCACAGTATTCAGGTGATGGGTTTGAGAAAGGAGAGTCCCCTCCATGAGACACTACTTCAGATAGGAGGAAGCCCAAGTGGCTTCAAGATACTTTGAGGGAGGCACAGGGTTCAGTGGGTAATCCCAGGCATTTTTTGAGTGAGAGTAAACCTCCCGAGAGATTTGTAGCTACATCACTATGGTGAGCAATACCAGGGAGTTCGAGGCTTCCACTTTTGAGGAGGCTACTGGTAGACAAGTTTGGAGAGATGCCATGATTGAAGAGTACAATTCCATCATGAAGAATGATGTTTGGGAAATTGTTCCTAGACTTGAGGGGAAGTCAGTGGTGACTTCCAGGTGGCTCTATAAACTCAAGTATGTTGCATATGGTAGCATTGAGAAGTACAAATCTTGTTTTGTGGCTCGGGGGTTCTCACAGGTTGAGGGAGTTGATTATCATGATACCTTCACACTAGTTGCTATATATACCTCGATCAAGTCAGTGATCTCCATTATACAAGAGATGGGTTGGAAGATCCACCAGATGGATGCGAAGACCGCATTTTTGAATGTTCTTATACATGAGGAGATGTATATTGAGCAGCGATTGTTATTTGAGGTGCATGGGAGAGATTCTCATGTGTCTATACCGAAGAAGACATTATATGGGATGAAATAAGATCCTAAAGCTTGGTATTCAAGGATTGATTCCTACTTGGAACAATTGGGCTTTGAGAAGAGTGAGGCAAATCCCAACCTATATTTCATTGTGGTTGGATATGATCCTCTCATAATCTTTCTATATGTAGATGATCTTTTCATTATAGGGGAATATAGACTCATCACTAACTGCAAGGAGAGCCTTGCTTCAGAGTTTGAGATGACTGATATTGGATTGGTGCACTCTTTTTTGGGATAGGAGGTTTGGTAGGAGCCTAGACACATCTTCATGGGACAGGGGAAGTATGTTTGTGACATTCTTAGGAGATTCCAGATGGAGGATTGTAGGCCCATGACCACTCTCGTGATTACCAACTTGAAGAAGCTTCATGCTTCTCAGTCACAGTTGTTTGATTCCACTTTATATTGTCACTTGATAGGTTTTTTGATGTATTTGGTCAATAGCAGGCTAGATATTTGTTTTGTTGACAATGCTCTTGGTCAGTTCATGGTGGAGCCTAGGAGAGTGCATTGGGTGGCAACAAAATATGTGCTCATGTATCTTTTTGGTACAATATATTATGGTATGGAATATCAGAGAGGGGATGGAGTTCGATTGATAGGATATACAGATTCATATTAGGCAGGATGTGTGTGTGACCGAAAGAGTACTTCTGGGTGTTGTTTTGGATTGGGCTCAACACTGGTGTTTTGGTTCAGTCGGAAGCAAAAGTTAGTGGGTTTGAGTTGTGGAGAGGATGAGTATATGGCTACCAGTTAGGCCATTTGTGAGGCTCTTTGGCTTTGCAAGTTGCTGGTGGGATTGTTTGGTGTGCATTTGAGGCCCACTTTGATTTACTGTCACAATCAGAGTTGCATTAAAATCTTTGAGAATCCTGTATTTCATGATAAGTATGAGCACATTCATATTCGTTATCACTTCATCCGGGATTATGTTCAAAGAGGAGTATTTGAGCTACAATACATATCTACAAATGAGCAGGTTGCAGACATACTCACCAAAGACTTGGGCAAAGATAAGTTTGTACTTTTTAGGGACAAGCTTGGAGTGGTGAGTAACACTTTCCTTGGTAAGAGGGAGTGTTAAAATAATTAAAAAGTAACTAGGAAAGTGTTTCTCATCACTTAGGAGCCTAACAGGTGAGAAAGTGCCTAATGTGCACCCTAGTCATTTAATTTGTGATAGAAAAATTAAAAGGTGACTTTATGAATTTATTGAGATGTTGAGTGAATAGACATTCAATATCATCCACTCATATCATATAATCTCAATTGTCGGATGAGATGACTCTTCACCTTCCCTCATGAGGTCGACTAGGGTAGGAGGGCACACCCATTCTTGGGTAGATGAAAATTTTTTGAGAGAGCAAGAGAGCATAAATTCAATTTTGAGAAAGGAGGCCATTTTTGCAGATCTAGGGCACATATTTCGAGGCTGCAAACTAGAATGCACTTCAAGGAAAAGGTACAACATTAATTACAGGAAGTACAGAATGGATTTTAGCAGTTTGTATAGATTTATATCGGCACATAAATCGAGGAGAGGAACAACATTAATTATAGGTCGTACAGTATGGATTTCAGCAGTTCGTATAGATTTATACTGGCACATAAATCGAGGAGAGGAAAAACATTAATTATAGGTCGTACAATATGGATTTCAGCAGTCCATACAAATTAGTTTTTGGCACAGAAAATGAGGAAAGGTATAACTAGCTAACAGAGGTCGTATCGTACGGTTTTTGATTGTCCGTACAATTGTTTTGTTGCAAAAAAATCAAGGATAATTGTGGTGTGAAATTTCTAGGTGATTGGCATGGTTTTCAAGGTGGTCGTACATGCATTTATTACCTAGAATATTTTTTCTATTGTTGGCATAGATTTTGAGGCATTTGTACAACAAGAAAGAGGAACAAATATCGAGGAGAATACCTGTAGTTTTGTGCAATAAATTCTGGCACAAATTTCGAGGAGTTTGGCT
>JASDQU010682555.1:0-20283 GCA_032191745.1 Picea mariana | reverse complement strand
CCATGTGACATCCTGGTTGTATAGCCACGAGAAATGGGAAGACGAGTTGTTTTATCAAATGCAAAAGATTGGGATGAAGTGCTAGAGTGGAAAAAGAACCCACAACTTGTGATTTTCAAGACTCTATATTTCGATGAACAATTGGTCGATCTACAGAAAATAGTTTCGGCTAAGAAAGCTACGAGAGACGTAGAAGAGGATTAGAGGAAAGAACAAGCCAAATTGTAGGATAAAGAGGAAGAGTGGACCAAGTTGCAAGCTAAGCAAGCATATGAACAATGGAAATGAAAGCAAGAGGAAATAGAACCTCAATAGCGAGAATCTGAGGAAAAGTGGAAAGATGTAGAGGCAGAGCAAAGTCAATTGGATTTGTTAAGGCAGAGTGAAAAGGAGCAGACCAAAACACATGAAGAAGATACGAGGAAAATAAAGAAAGAGGACGTTGCGGCTAAGCATGATGATTAAGGGAAATCATAGACTTCAAGAAAGCCTAAAGAGGTTATTGATTTGACCAATATTAATGAGAGTGCCTCCGATCAGGAGGAAAAACCATATGTAGATGAGAATGCAAATGAGATGCACAAACAAGGAAATATTGAGTAACATGAAGCCAAAGGTAACAGAGAAAAGGAAGATGCTCAACCACTGAAATCATCGAATGTAAACACTCCAAACAAAAGGAAGGCAACTGTGTTTGAACAGTTCCATACCCTAGGGAGTCTTTAGAACACCTTATCATGGGGCGATAGGCAAATTCCTGAACCTATCGAGGAGGTGGTTGACCTGGAATCGATAGCCTATAATCAATGAAGACATGTCAATGTGAAAATAACACCTAAAAGGAAAAGGATTGATGTCAACAATATTGTGACATTTACAATTGAGGAATCTTTGTTCGACACAGGAAAAGCTAATCTCAATGAGCTTGTTGCAGCTGGAGTAGTAATTTCACATGCTATTATTGATAAGGCTAAGGTAGATGAGGTCGAAATAGCAGGTATGAAGAAGGAATTAGATTTTCTAAGAAATCAAGAGGAATATTACTAAGGGTCTATCAGGATGGTTAATAAGTTTGGAGAGAATAAACATGAGAAATATAGCTGATATATGTAAGCTAGGGCGAACTTTGTCGCTAAAGCAGCCGAATTGCAAGAGGAAAATTTATAATCGGCAACTGTGCACAAAGAGATACTAAAGTTGCATGAAAGGAAAGCAAGGATCCCTAAGAACATTCAGATTATATTATGGAGATCCAGAAAGGTCGGGGTAATGAAGAGGATGACATCGATATGTTGACCAAAGAAGGACATGCTAAGATACAAAGATATTTGGATTATTAGAAAGAGGTGTCAATGGTATCCAAGGAAATGTCGGTAAAGGAATCAGGGGTGTGCACCAAGTTATGGCGTCGAATAAATGAAAACATGCTTAAAAAGAAGTTGTTTATTTTCGGCCCGTTGAAATATTTTTGACCTTTTGATCAAGTGGTAGCGAATTTCAAGAAGGTCTCTGAAAAGCGTGATGAGGAAGTCAAAGGGATAGCATTGATTAATGTGGTCACATTCATAAGTTTCTATTGAAATAAATTGAGAATTGCACCAAGATGGAGCTCATGATTCTATAAATCAACAAATACACTCAATGTTTTAAATGAGAGAGAGAAAACTTATGTGTACCCATGGACAACCATGTGTGCCCATAGCATAAGTTCTGTAAGGAAACATTTCAATAGTGGGTTGAATATGACGCTACACATGTAATGGCTCAGACTCCCAATACAAACACAGAGATGACTGAACATAGTGTGGCCAAGGTAGCAACTCAGTAGAGTTATTGAGATACATGCACAGAATATCTAGCTAACAATGAAACATACACAACTTGAAATGGTGGATGAAGAGAGGAGACAAAAAATGGAGAAAAGAATGAAAGAATTTCTACTATCTGTATTCTACAATTGCAAGTTGTGTATGTTTCATTGTTAGCTAGATCTTCTGTGTAGGTATCTCAGAAACTCTACAAGGTATTAGAGCCCACAGGCTGCTAGGAAGAAGGCACACCAACACTTTATTTGCAGGTATTGAAGAACGCGAGAAGAATGGAATTTTCATCATTTGCAATTCTAATGTCGTATAACTATTTGCAGTGGAAGCCAGAGATTCTACTTCTTCTTAGAATTAAATCTTATACCAAATAACCATGGCAATGGAAGTAGAGCCTGATTCCACTAATGAGAAAAATGACTTTCTCAATAGACAAGATATGGCCATAAGATGTATCTTCTGGTCTATTTCTCCTTAAATTCTCCACCAAGTATATGATGAATCACGAAACTCAACTCCAAATGAACTATGGACCAGATTGGAGGTTCTACTTGGGAATAAAGAAGATTGTGAATATTGCATGCAAGAAATTGAAAAGATAGAGCCAAAGAAGCCATCAGAAGATCAAGCCTCTTATTATGAAGAGTCTTCTACACAAGTATTTGCACAAATTTTTGTTCCATTAATTGCAGATGATGTCTACTCCATTTTAGATTTATTTTCTAAATTTCATACGGAAGATATCATGTATGCATCTCAAGAGTCACATGTAGACACTTTTGCATGTGCCATGCATGCATCTCAGGAGTCAAAAGGGGGGATGCACACATCAGATTCAATTATGAAATTTTATGAGTAGAATTTGTGGAAACAAATTGGATATTTGAATTCCTCTCGGAAAAATACCCAATTTAAAAAAAGACATTGTTCAAAACAGAGTCTAGGAAGTGAAGTTATGAGCAATTTAAAATCAACAAAATTTCAGTGTTTTTCCGGAAACAGGAACACGATTTTCAAAGTTTCATCCAAACCTCACTTGGATCTTCTTCATTACAAAAAGAGAAAGTGGATATGTGTGGGCATCTCACTCATGCATCTACTTCATCAAATTCGTGCAAACATCTACATCTTCAACAAAATCTTCAACGAGCACAAATTTGCACAATTGCGAGGTCTTTGTGGAGTGAAGGACATAGTTGCTTAGCAACTGCCTTTTGTTCCTTCTCATTTTTTTTGTTTTTTTCTTATGCATTGTACTTTGGCAGGGGGGGGGCAGTTCCCATGAGGTTTTCCCTCTTTCCTCATTTTTTCAGTGTCTCATTCTTATATGAATTGTACAATGAGTACCTAACATGGCCTCTGTTGTCAGGACCCATTTATCATGTGCAACCTAGTAGTGTTAGGGGGGGTGTTGGAGATATTACACACTCACCTAGAATTATTCTCACCTTTAAAAGCTATGTATGTTATTTTTCTATCTATATCTTCTATGCATGTATGATGTGTATTTACTCTTTGTGTGTGGAATACGGTTAATACAATTTCTCATTCTCTCTCTATTTTTTCTCGCTTCTTCTCACCTTTGCAAGTTGTGTATGTTCTTTTTCCAGCTAGATGTTTTGTGCGGGTATGATGTGTCATACTTACATAGAAGATATAGCTCGAAAAAGAACATACACGGCTTGCAAAGGTGAGAATAAGCGAGAAAAAATAGAGAGAAATAATGAGAAATTGTATTAATCATATTCCACACACAAAGAGTGAATAATTTAGAATATCATACCTGCACAAAAGATCTAGCTAGCAAAAGAATATACACATCTTACAAAGGTGAGAAGAAGCGAGAAAAAATGGAGAGTAAGAATGAGAAATTGTATTAACCGTATTCCACACACAAAGAGTGAATAATTAACAATATCATTCCTGCACAGAAGATCTAGCTAGCAAAAGAACATACACAGCTTGCAAAGGTGAGAAGAAGCGAGAAAAATTGGAGAGAAAGAATGAGAAATTGTATTAACTGTATTCCACACACAAAGAGTGAATCATTTACAATATATATATAGGCTACATGAGTAACTAATGCACCATAGTAGTGATATAGAGAGATCTAGACACTCACGATAGACACTGGAGTGAACTGCCACCTAGTCCTAGTCAACTGATCCATGCAATCATCAGTTAACTGAGTCACACATGTGGAAGTGAGAGAAACACATGCAATTGTTGGTGATAAAA
This sequence comes from Picea mariana, assembly GCA_032191745.1. Classification (NCBI taxonomy): domain Eukaryota; kingdom Viridiplantae; phylum Streptophyta; class Pinopsida; order Pinales; family Pinaceae; genus Picea; species Picea mariana. The sequence continues at coordinate 16,222 of JASDQU010682555.1, read as the reverse complement.
CCAAGGTTTCCATGCATGAGTGAATTCCACTAGTCTAACTGAGTGTAATTGACTCTAAACTGAAGAGGAGTGCCCTAAATTGTAGGGGAATATTCTCTAGAGAGAATATTATCATCTAAGGAAGTGTTCTCAACATTGGGCTATCAAACTTAGGAAAATAATTCTAGGTGAATGTGTAATATCTCCAACAAACTCATGAATTTGTCGAAGTGCATGAATATGCGCTAGCTGGAACTAGCATTTAACTCAGAGATTGGGAACATGCTAATTGTGTTTACATTTTTTTTTCTACTGTTACTACTTTTAGCTTTAATAATAATAATAATCTATTTTACCAAATTGGTGTATGAGACTCCCTTGTTTGTGGGACAAGGGACCCCCTCCGTGCAACTATTTGACTGCTAAAGTCTATAGAGGTATACATACCCTACCCCCTTCTGGATTTGAACATGTGACCCCTAAGGAGGAAACACATGTTCTTAATCATTAGGCCCACTATAAATTAACGAAGCAAAGGGAAGATAGCCCCAAGTTTTTTTTTAACTGTAAAAAAATCTGAAATTATTTTTTGAGAAGAGAAGGGTGAAACTAAGAATTATACTTGAGGTTGATCTTTTTGATTAATTGGTTTAAAGCAAAGGCATTTATTTTGAAAAAGTAGTGACTATGCGTTTATCTACGATCGTGGACTGTTTTGCTATTATGTGAACGTCTCAGTCATCAAGTAAGATTTTCATTCTACAACTTAGTTTGCAACATTGATTATAATTGCTTATTTCCTTTTATGAACACACTTTTGGTTTCTATTTTATGTTATACTCATAGAACTAATTACGGACACTTCTTTTAATTTGCATCTCTTTCAATTATATGTCGCGTAATGAGTATTCATGCTTTCGAAAGGATTAGTCCAAACATGTATATTCTAGAACACTATCGGGTTTAAGGATTACTTTATAGGTTATTCTCGAGTAACATGAGAGGATTAGGTAAGTTTATTCATTTGGTTTAAGTTTTATTAATAAATCAAAAGGAGACAAAACAAGGAAGAATTGTTAAAGCCTATAATATACCCAAGGACGAGCCCCAGTTGTATTTATGAATTGTAAACATGTTTTGTAGGCTGGTGAGCCGAGCAATTATAAGATGGTAAGCTTATGTATTATTAGGCTAGAGAGCCTAGGTGTTAAAGTCCAGGAGCCTGTTTTTGTACATGTAATTATTCATATCAGTAATATAAAAACATCGTTGCGTGTAGATCGACCATGAAGAAAGAGTGATGGGGGACTAAGCTTCCACTAAGCTGGGTAAGGGAGAGGGGGATGAGAGGTTGGAAAGAGGGGCTAAGACTAAGGGCTTAAGTCCAAGAGAATAATAATAATTTATTATTATTCCAAAATCTGATTAAATGGATATGTCTTATCCTGAATTACGGGAATGGGAATGAATGTTAAATGGAGTGCATGCAGCTCCAAGAAGACAGGTGTCGACCTGGGCGCATGCAGTTAAAGCTGAAGAGTCAGCTCGTGTTGGGGATTCACTCCCCCTTCTTCCATCTGTCATCTAACCTGTTTGGGCCTCTGTCATCGAACTCTGCATCTAGACGCACTTCTGAGAAACTACTCACTGGGGGGGGGGAAGCTGACCTTTGTTATCTTGTGAAACCAACATGTCTGCACTGGCCAAAACCGAGTTCATACCTTAACCATTTTTGGGTTGCTACCTTTTCCTGATCTGTATTGAACCGTTGATGTTGTCCTCATTTTGTTGGAACTGAGTGGAAGTTGTTGAAGAAGCGGGTTGTCAGGCCCGTGGTTGAAGAGGCGAGTTGTCAAGCCTGTGAGCAGCTCTCTCCAGGTGAGAGAGTTTGTTGGGGAGTGTTTTTCTCCTAGAGAGAGTCCAGCACCAACTACGGAGCTCTAAGAATTACTGATCTGGCCTGTTGTCGAGACCTTGAGAAGGGAAGTGGAGCAACCGATGGACTGTGGAATAGTGAAGGTGCATATTCCCGAGGTGGAACAGGCATGTGGGGAATGAGAATCCATGAGTAGTGGGCGTAAGAAGGCTCCTGGAGAGAATCCTTCCAATTGTACTGTGCAGTTTCCTGTAACCTCAGCCTAGTCTAGGATTCCCTTGCCTTCGGTGGAGCTTAGTCCTAAATCGGGGTGACCCACTGTTGAGCATGATGAGCAACAAGGTCTATGGTTGGGAGGCTCATGGAAGGTCTACACGTAGTTGGTGGTTTTTACTCCAGTTAAAAGATAAGTATCATTCAGTGCTTAATTATGTATATTATGCATGTTTGTGTTACTTGAAATGTTATCATGTGTTCTGTTGCATGTGGACTTACTGTCAATTCCATTTGGATATGTATGGTAGCAATAACTCTGTGTTAATTGTTTTAAAGTCATCAAAATACATGTTATATATATGTGTATGTTCTGCGTAGTGGCGTTGTCCGGACTATTGGTGGTTGGGGATGTTACAATGTGGTATCAGAGCCATGGTTTCAACACTGAACCTGGATGAGCTGGATAAGTGGTCATTGGACCCAAGTTTTCAAGTGGAAATTGTGTCTGGAGGAACCAATTTCGAACCGTAGAACATTCATGAGTGCTAAGAAATTCCCTTGGCTGCGTTACGGAGCTCAGGAGGTGTAGTGGTATTATAAAACCGCGACAGATGTGGTATTTGGCCACCGAGAAAGAAATTACAGCACTTGTGGTGTTGGGGCATAGGATCTATTCGGAAGGAAGGGAAATCCTTTATGACCGTTAGATCTGGAGAAGGTGTAGAAGAGTTAACCTGGAAGCCCTTCGGACTTTGCGACTTTAGTGAATTTTGATGCAAAAATAAGAGAAAGGTCGAAGCCCAAAGCTCCAAAGTCCTGGAGGAGATCTACACCGTAGATCTGAGGAGAAGGCTTACCGTTAGATCTCATGGCAGATCGTAACTTCGGAGTTCAGAAATTGGGAGAAGTGGGATGTGCTGATGCACAAACTTCCGAAGCATGAAGTCTCGAAGAAAAAGAGTAGATGTGGCGGGGCAGGGGGATGTCACCCGGGGGTGACGTAGAACTTCCTAGGCATGTCACGTGCCACCACCTTAGTTGGTGAAAGTTGTACTATGTGGACCCGGAGGGTAAAGAAGTTTGAAAATTCAGAATTCGGGAGACTGGAAGGAAGCAAGCGTAAAAAATTTTGAAGTCTAAAACTCCGGAGTAATGTGGCATGATGATGTCACTTGGATTGATGTGGACACATGGGTTGTGTGCCACGTGTCAGGGGGTTTTGAGCCTGTGGGAGATTGAAATTCCATTTGGAACGTGACACGTGTCACCCATCTAATTGGGCCACATGTCAATTGCTAGTATTCTGCCATGTGGCATTTCGTATGAGCATGGTTAGTGGGACTCGAGGTTACATAACGTAGTTAAATGTCAAAGGACCCACACTGGCATTGATCATGATACATCAAGATTGACAGCCAGGAGGCATTGCGGGGACCCAAGTTTCACGGGAGTTAATTCTCCAAGTCGGTCCCACAATCCAAACCACAATTTTACCAAAGGGTTACGTGACAGCGTCAGAGGAATTATGGGATGAAAGGCGGGTTACTCCAAACCACCGTTGCATGCCCCTGTAATTGGAAAAGCGTAAGTGATGTGACGTAATGACGTCACCAAAGTTGACATGGGAATGTTCGGAGATTAATGGTTCAGGATGTGCAGATGTGAAATCCTCTAAAGTCCCAGAACTCAGACGTCGAAGGTTCCATAGTGAGTGTCAATGGTCGGATGCTGAGTAGACGTGGACTACCGATCCGTCCTACTTCGCAAGTTCGGTAATCCGGAACTCCGAGAGATTGTTGTGTTGTGCTTTGAAAACTTATGAAGCCGAAGGGCCGAGTAAGCACCTTTTTATCTAGCACTTGGTCACGGCCTGTGGTCACGTGGGTTGAGGGTAGAGAGAAAGGGGCTAGTGCCTGAAAATTATAGCAGAGCAGAGCTCAGAAAGAAAATGGAATTTGAAAGTTTTCTTGAATCATATTGGTTTATGAATACTGTGGGAATTGTTAAGGACTAATGGCCTGACAAACTTCGGTTTACTGCACATTGTGTTTGCAGAGTTTAACGAGTGTCAGAACCGAATCAAATTTCCACTGAGTGCAGAGAAATGGAGGAGGCGCAGAATGCTTCCAATTCAGAGAATGAAGTAAAAGGGATGGATGTCCATTTGGGAGTGGAGGGGTCAAACTCCAGTGGGCATGGAGAAGAGATAGATAAGGAAGGGCACATGATGAAAATCATTGAACGATTGCAGAAATATGCCTAGACTCACCGAGCAGATAACAGAAAGCTCATGAAGGCCAGGCATCGAGAGGGAGAACTCAACTTAAAGTTGATGAAGATTTTGGAAAGAAACAAAAATAAATTGGATAAGGAGAGTGACTCAAGCAAAACAGGGAGTCACAAGACCCCTGAGAGGAAAAGAAGATCAAGAAGCATTAGCAGGCATCATCGACACTCCCCGAAACATTCCAATAAGGAGGCACACAGTATTTCAAGCCCATCTCCTACCAGAAAACACANGGATGAACTGAAGGGAGAAATGAACAAGATTAAACCTCCTACATTTGATGAAGAACACCAGAAGGAGGAAGATGTTGAGACATGGCTTCTTGGCATGAGGAAATATTTCCAACTACAGAATTATTCCTCTCATGCAAAAGGAAGAATTGCAATGTATCAACTGAAAGGAAAGGCATCCATGTGGTGGGATCAACTTGTGCAGGTGCAACACATTAAAGAGAAAAATGTTACTTGGAAGGAGTTCAAGAAGTATTTCGAAAATAAATACTTAACTAAGAGATACTATGACAGAAAGATGAAAGGATTCTTTGAACTCAAGCTGGGTAGCATGTCCATTGATGAGTATGAAAGGAGATTCCTATAGTTGTTGAAGTATGTTCCTTTCATCAAATATGAGAGTGTCAAAATTCAAAGGTATCTGAGTGGACTGCCACCTCCCATCGGTGACAAGATTCAATATGATGATCCTAAAACTATGGAAGAAACTATAAGGACAGAAAAATGCTTATATGAGCAACAAAGAGAAAATCCCACTTTTCAGAAGGCTTGGGATGACAAGAAGAATTTCAAGAAAGAGCAAAGGCAGAAGGGAAACAAACCTCCCTTTTTCAGAGACGGTCTTCAAGGACAACCATCTTTTAGAGAGCAGAGAATGGTTGAAGTAGGGGGACAAAGACCAAGGCAGACGCCCATTCAATGTTGGGGCTGTCAGGGAAACCACAAGTACAGAGATTGCCCACACAAAAATGGCAAAGTGAGAGTTGTCCACAATGTTCAGCAAGCTAAAACAATGGAGGACATGGGCAGTAGAATACCGGATCTATGCAGCCCTGGACAACAAACAAGATGACTTTCAATCACACATGATTGAAGTTGAAGGTATGATCAATAACCATACCTTTACTATTTTAATTGATTCAAGGGCTAGTCATAGTTATATAGATCCTAGAATGGTGGAAAGTTTGCATTTGCCAAGAAGTAAGCATGGAAAATCTTGGTTAGTGCAGTTGGCTACAAGAGCCAAGAGAAAGGTTGTTGAGTTGGTTAAGTCATGTCCAGTGGACATGAATGGACTGAGCACAAGGGCGGAATTGAACATCTTCCCTTTGGGTTCCTATGACTGTCTAATTGGGATGGATTGGTTAGACTAGCACCATGCCATCTCAGACTATCGTGACAAGGCATTCACTTGCCTGGACGAGGAAGGAAACCCCAGGAAAGTCCAAGGAATTCCCAGAGCAGTTGCTATCAAAGAAATCTCAGCAATGCAACTAAGGAAGTGCTACAAGAAAGGATGTCAAATGTTTGCAGCCCATATAGAGGAAACACATAAGGATAAGGTGTCAAAGATTGAAGACCATGCAGTATTAAAAGATTTTGAAGATGTATTCCAGGAGGTACCAGGACTACCCCCAAAGAGAGATATTGAATTCTCTATAAACTTGATGCCTTGAGCAGCTCCAGTGTCAAAAACTCCTTACAGAATGAGTACACCATAGATGAAAGAGATTCATATGCAGCTTGAAGAACTTCTAAAGAAGGGGTATATACGCACAAGTGTGTCACCTTGGGGTGCCCCGGTCCTATTCATGAAGAAGAAAGATGGGACGTTGAGATTGTGCATTGATTTTAGACAGTTGAACAAAGTGACTATTAAGAACAAGTATCCTTTGCCAAGGATCAATGATCTCTTTGATCATTTGAAGGATGCCAAGATATTTTCAAAAATAGATCTCAGCTCAGGATATCACTAGGTAAGGATAAAGGATGAAGACATCAGCAAGACCGCCTTCAGAACAAGGTGTGGTCATTATGAATTCACGGTGGTGCCATTTGGGTTATCAAATGCACCCGTTGTTTTCATGTGTTTAATGAATGGTGTATTCAGAGAATATCTAGACAAGTTTGTCATAGTCTTTTTGGATGACATCCTGGTGTATTCCAAGTCAGAGGAGGAGCATGAACAACATCTGAGGATGGTATTGCAGTTGCTAAGAGAGCACCAAATGTATGCCAAATTGAGCAAGTGCTCATTTTATCAAAACTTAGGTCATATCATTTCAAAGGATGGGATAGTCGTGGATCTTGAGAAGATAGAATCCATTAGAGAATGGTCAGCACCGAAGAATGTGTTAGAAGTCAAATCCTTTATGGGTCTAGCTGGCTATTACAAAAGGTTCATTGCAGGGTTCTCAAGGATAGCTCACCCCATCACTTCCCTGAAAAGGAAGGAGAAGAAATTTCAATGGACAGAAGAATGTGAGAGAAGCTTCCAGCAATTGAAGCAGTTTTTAACCAATGCTCCAATCCTGAGGATTGCAGATCCAAATGAAGATTTTGTAGTGTGTACAAATGCATGCAAAGAAGGATTGGGAGGAGTCCTCAGTCAGAACGGATTTGTAATATGTTATGAGTCCATGAAATTGAAAGAGCATGAAAAGAACTATGTGACTCATGACTTGGAGTTGGAAGCCATAGTACATGCCCTAAAGAAATGGAGGCATTGCCTCATGTGAAGCAGGTTTGAACTGAGGACGGACCATAACGGTCTGAAGTATTTGTTTGATCAGCCAACCTTGAATGCTAGGCAAAGTAGATGGTTGGAATTCCTTTGTGAGTACGACTTTGATATCAAGCATATCAAAGGAAAGGAGAACAAAGTGGCTGATGCACTCAGCAGGAGAGTGCATGAACTACATGCTACGGCCATTAGTATGTATCAAACTGATATTAAAGGCAGAATTTTGGAAGCTGCAAATGCAGATTTGCAGTACATGGAATTGGTGACAAAGATACAACAAGATAAGATGATATAGAAAGTGGAAGATTATAAATTGGAAGTTGATGGAACACTCCTGTACAAAAATAGAGTTTATGTACCTAATTCCCAAGAATTGAGAATTATGATTTTGAAAGAAATGCAAAATGTGCCTTATGTTGGGCACCTTGGATATCATAAAACAGTGGCAGCAGTCAAGAGCCATCACTTTTGGCCAGGAATGAAGAAGGAAATTACAGAATACATCTCTAGATGTATGGAGTGCCAGAAGGTCAAAGATGAACATAGGCACCCAGCAAGGTTGCTACAGCCCTTACCCATTCCTGAGTGGAAGTGAGAGGTAGTGACAATGGATTTCATCACAGGATTGCCCAGAACCGGCAAGCAACATGATTCAATCATCGTGGTGGTGGATAAGCTTACGAAAGTTGCCCATTTTATACCATTGAAGACTACTCACAAGGAAACTAATGTCATCGATATCTATATGAGAGAAGTAATAGGATTGCACGGTATCCCCAAGACAATTGTGTTTGAAAGAGACCTGAAATTTACCTCAAAGTTCTGGAAAGGGTTATTCAAAGGGTTTGGAACGAATCTTAACTTCAACACTGCTTACCATCCTGAGTCTGATGGACAGACAGAGAGGGTGAACCAAATGATAGAAGATATGCTAGGGATGTATGTGATGGACAAACCATCTAAATGGGAAGACTACCTACACTTGGTAGAATTTTCCTACAATAATGGGTATCAAGTGTCACTGAATATGAGCCCATTTGAAGCACTTTATGGCAGAAAGTGCAACACCCTAGTAAGCTGGGATAACCCAGCTGACAGGGTAGTGGTTGGACCAAATTTGCTCAAGGAAATGGAAGAGCAAATGTTAAAAATTAAGCAGAATTTAAAGGCTGCCCAAGACAGGCAGAAAAGTTATGCTGATAAGAACAGAACCCACGGGGAGTTTAAAGTGGGTGATCATGTTTTCTTGAAAGTGAAAGCCAACAAAAGTTCTCTGAAGTTGGGAAAATGTTCCAAGTTGGCAGCCAAATATTGTGGGCCGTTTGAAATCCTAGAAAGGATTGGGCCAGTTGCATATATGCTTGCATTGCCTACATCCATGACTGTGCATAATTTGTTTCATATTTCATTACTTAAAAAATATATACCTGATGTTAATCACGTAATTGATTGGAATGTGATTCAGGTGGAGCAAGAAGGCGTCTTGCAAGTGCATTCGGTGTGCATATTGGACCGGAAGAGAAAACAGCTCTGGAATCGAGCCATAGGGCTTGTAAAGGTCCAGTGGACCTGGTATGGTCCCGAGGATGCGACATGGGAGCATGAGGATGCAATGCTAGCAGAATACCCGCATATTTTTTAAGATTTTGAAAATCTTGTCAATACTGTGTAAATAAGTTGCACTGAGGATAGTGAAAAAATAAGGGGAGGGGATTGTAATATCCCCAAGGACGAGCCACAATTGTATTTATGAATTCTAAACATGTTTTGTAGGCTAGTGAGCCGAGCAATTATAAGATGGTAAGCTTCTATATTATTAGGCCGGAGAGCCTAGGTGTTAAAGGCCAGGAGCCTGTTTTTGTACATGTAACTATTCATATCGGTAATATAAAAACATCGTTGCATGTAGACTGACCACGAAGAAAGAGTGATGGGGGACTAAGCTTCCACTAAGTTGGGTAAGGGAGAGGGGGCTGAGAGGTTGGAAAGAGGGGCTAAGCCTAAGGGCTTAAGTCCAAGAGAATAATAATAATTTATTATTATTCCAAAATCTGATTAAAGGGATATGTCTTATCCTGAGTTCCAGGAAATGGAACGAATGTTAAATGGAGTGCATGCAGCTCCAGGAAGACAGGTGTCGACCTGGGCGCATGTTGTTAAAGCTGAAGAGTCAGCTCATGTTGGGGGTTAGCTCCCCATTCTTCCATCCACAGTCTAACCTGTTTGGGCCTCTGTCATCGACCTCTGCATCTAGACACTCTTCTGAGAAACCGCTCACTGGGGGGGAGCCGACATGTGTTATCCTGTGAAACTAGCATGTCTGCACTGGCCAAAACTGAGTTTGTACCTTAACCGTTTTTGGGTTGCTGCCTTTTTCCTGAGTTGTATTGAATCGTTGTTGTTGTCCTCATTTTGCTGGAACTGAGTGGAAGTTGTTGAAGAAGCGGGTTGTCAAGCCTGTGGTTGAAGAGGCAGGTTGCCAGGCCCGTGAGCATCTCTCTCGAGGTGAGAGAGTTTGTTGGGAAGTATTTTTCTCCTAGAGAGAGTCCAGCACCAGTTACGAAGCTCTGAGAATTCATGATCCGGCCTATTGCTGAGACCCTGAGTATTGGGAATCCATCCCCCTCAACAGACCTTTAGAATGACACTATGAGATTTGAGTATGGTATATTCACGATTGCAACCCTACATGCAAACAATTGTTTGACAACAATGCAAGAAAAAGCTTCAACCCAAATTCTATGGCCCTTATAGTGTGTGGACGAAATCGGGTATTGTGGCTATTGCATTAGACATTCTTAACAAGGGAAGTTCCCATGATATCCTTCACATCTCATATTTGAAAAAGAAAGTGGGAGTGATGTTACTCAAACATAGCTCTTGCTCTCTGATGAAGAGGGAAAGGTGATATTAAAACTCAGGGGCATCCTCGAGGAAAAGACAAAGAATCTCCACATCAAGCCATTATATGAACACGTGATTAAATGGAAGACCCTTCTAGTAGAGGAAGCCACTTAAGAGTTTAGCATTTTTTCATCCCCAACCCCCCGTCCCACCCAAAAAAAAAAATTGACGATATTGTAGGTCACCACCCCTCCCAAGTAGTCATTGATGATAAAATGGAAGCCCCCTTTCCTTTGTTCATACTTTAGACATATTAATGATTTTATCATCACTCATTCACATAATAATTTTGCAAATAAAGTGGTTTGGGGTTCAAATCTTACTCTCTCATTACATTGGCTTTACCATAAAGTGTATCAAAATTTTATTTTGAAATTGCACCTCACAAAACACTACAAAGGCCAAAAGGAAAGTTTTGAAATCAAATTTAGGTAATTTGATGCTTCTTTTAAATCAAAAGGTATGTTTGAATTATACTAATTATTTTTCATATTGGAGCATAAATGCATATGTTTAATTATTTTTTATTTTATTAGTCCCTGCACTTTAGGCTGGGGACTATTAGTAATCGATTTTGAGTTTTAGTATTAGTTTGACAAAAAAACCAAGGACTTTTCTTTGTTTTAAGATAAAGTTTTGGAAAATCATACAATTAAACTTCAAAATTCATACCATTTAACCTAACTTTTGCTTTGGAGGTCTTATTTGGCCTCTTCCCGAGGCACACTCTAAGAATACCTTAGCTTTAAAGAACCTTCACTCACTTATTTGATGAGCGATTTTTCCAAGTCAAGTAATGCTAGAATTAAGTCTAACATCACTTCCCTTACATTAAATGCTATACAATTTTGCAATATTGTAATCAAAGTTTTCACAAACTGAATAAAAATTGACAGATACTCCTTACACTTGTTTTGCTTCTCCCTACACTTGTTTAGTTTCATGCATAGTTATGCAAGATGTCCCCATCGCTATCACACCTACTATGCAAGTTGTCCCCCATAACTATCACACCTTGATTTAGGGCGCACAAGGGAGACCTTACCTTCTCTATTTCATAGGCAAGTGGGTTTTGGTTTCTGCTTCAGTTGCACATTTGAGTGTCATTTCACTCAGAAGTCACAACCGAAGAAGAAATTCGTAGCTTTGTTACTTTATTATGAAGATTATTGATATCGAAATCTTTTGCTTGCTTCATACATGTGTTGTGTACTGCATCACCTATCCACCTCGGCTTGTTTCATACAATATGTTGTGGACTACATCACCTCTCCACCTCTTGGCTCGACCGAAAATCTTATTGTATTAGCTAACATTGGAGCATGACAATAGAAGAATTGAACTAGTTGGCAGTGGAAAGAAAAATGTGAGTACCTGATTTGAATGGAAAGCCAATGAAAACTACATTGACATCAAGCGACTGGGACAAGCCAAGCCCTAGATCCTACTGGCAGCATCGCTGCTCACAATTCCATTGTGGGAGATTTGATGATGCTCGAAAATTAATTTCCGCTCTTTCTATTGCAAAATATTTTGGAGTTGCAGTTGGGGTCTGAAGCCAAGGAAGAGGTGAGACTCCACACTCCTAAGGCTTGTGTGCCAGGAATTATCGCCTTTCACCTTCAAGCTTCCCGAGGATTTGAAGATCCATACAATAGAATCTCACTCAACACTCACTAGTACAACATTGAAGCATTCACTTGGTGAACATGTAGCCCTTATATTCGTCGTTAGTAGTAGCCCTAGAGGTTTTCTCCTTGGAGGTTTTCTTGGAATAATAAGGAGTACTTTGAAGCGGTGCTTGAGGAGCCCCATTTCTTCAACAGTTTACGGACAAAGCAATGTTTCCTTTACTCACATGTAAAGCAACAACAACAAATAATAATTTCTAAGAGATTGAGGATGTGCTTGCACTTTCACTAACCTTTGTAGAAGTTCCTTGACTTGAATGTGGTTGGTTCTGCACTAACCTTTGCAGCGATTTCTTGACTTTCCTACTCATATACATTGAAAAACAATCCCTTAAATTCTTTGTGGTAGTTCCTCTAGTTGCTTGTAGATAAAAGGTGAGAAACAATCAATGGACGGTTTATTTTGATCTAGGTAAGAAAATAACATTTACAATCCTTTGTTAATCTTGCTATGCTATGAATTAGTTATGCAGCAAATCTAAAAAGGTTGTCCACTAATTGAAAAAAATGGTTTTAGATCCTAGTGGTATAAGGTCTCCAACCTAATGCAAAAGAGTTGAAACCCTAGATGATCCAGTCCAATTATTCTCAATATCTACTTGAAATAGATTTTGTATTGTTCTTGCCTTACTAGTTGCTTTAGGACCTCACTACTAGGCCTTAGTTACTAGCTTCTTACTTACTACACAGTGTGGTCTTGACCCTGGCGGTTGTCCTTATCGTTCTTGTACTGGTCTTCCCCCAACATAACAGGGCTCCTCCTTCGTAAATCTATAGAGAGGCGGGTAGGTGAGCTCTCCAACGATCAATCTCTATGGTGCAAGAAGTAATTACGATTAACAACTAGCAGACACTGAGTAGACACCGAGCTCTCCTTAGCTGACTGAAAGAATGGATTTCTAGGCCCATGCTGCAAAGTAGATATCAGGGACTGAAGCATAGTTAACATTGGCATACTCTCAACCTGCAAAAGTCCTCCATCCTGATGTAGCTAGTTGCATCCTCCTAAAGAATCGAACTCTGGACGTCAATCTGTCATTTGTTAAAGCCGTATGCATGGACTTCAATCAATCCTTGTTCAAGTAGTCCATCTGTCCTACAAGTGGACAAGTGTCCAAGAAAATGTATACTCTAAACAACTAAAATCTATACTCTAAACACAGACCACTTTATGGAATATGCATCGACAAATGTATACTAGTTAAGATGGCTTTCATTTATGGGGATGTTGGCCCTAAACCAAGTTTTAAGGAAATCTTGGTTAGGTTTGACCACTTTTTGGACTTCAACGCAGTGATCGAGGAAGGAGTGCCCAGGTGGAGCTGAGATCGTGGATCTCACTTATTTTGTGGGCTTTGTGGACCCAACAAGGGGTTCTTAGGGTTTTTGAAATGGGTTATGGGATGTCGACCCATGGGTTTACCCATGATTAGGCCTTATTGTAAAAGTATAAATAAGAGTAAGATTGTAAGGTAGAAAAGAGAGAAAGCGATGTAAGAGACTTAGAGAGCGAATTCTAAGTAGCTAAGTGCAAGTAGTTTTGAGTTGCTTTGTGCAACAAAATGCGTATGTAAGGCTATGTGCTTGAGAGAGGAGTTGGCTCTGTGCCTTGACCTAGTTTTGGGAAGGAGGATCTGGTGCTCAGTGCGCATATCTCATGTCCTCTGCAAAGTTTAGCTTTGTGGCTTAGTGCACAGGAGCGGATGAATGTAAGAGATTGAAGAATAATAAAGAAGATGAAGCAGTTGGTGGACGTAGCCCCACACTGGGGTGAACCATGTATATCTTGTGTCTTCTGGTTGCTTTGTGTTGTGTTGTTTATCTTATGAATCTGCTTTGCTTATTATGTATGTTAGATATATCTATAGATGCTTAGTGCTTCACATGTGTTAAGGATGAATGAATGTTAGATATAACTCTGTGTTATGTGTTAAGTGGTTGAAGTGCTTAATCTTTATTGTTACTACGCCAATCTATCTTAGGGTTTGTTCTGCGATGTTAATAAATCTAATGAACTAGTGCATATCATCTTCTAAGTGTTATTAAAGTACTTTGCGAAGTGTTATAATCACATATCTATGTCCCAGCTTGGTTACAGACACCTGAGTCCTATAACCCCCCCTACCTCTATCTCGAGTGAGACTTCGCCTGCTTTGCAGGTGTTGCCGAAAGGGTCGGTAGTTAGGGTTTTGTTGGTGTGTTGTTGAAGCGTTGAACCCCGGGTCTGCCCCTGTGCCAACAAATGGTTCTGTTGTCGGAACCTGAAACTGTGATTGTTGGGAACTGAAGTAAAGAAAAGAGAAGCTCTGTGCGTATATCTGTTATTGTAGTGCACAGTACTCTACTTGACTTGCAAAGCTCTATGCTAAGAAAGAAACCCGATCTGAAGAAAAGACGTAAGATCTTAAAAGAGGTAAAGCTTTGTGCTTTGATAAAAGTAATATAAGCGAAAGTTTTTGTTTCGAAGGCATGAATTTAGGTATGTTTAATAGATTTTGTCCTAGTCTGAAAGCTAGGGCGCAGTTGGAAGAAAGAGTTGATCTGAATAAATTTGATAGAAATAAATAAAGATATGTTATTCCTATGCATATAAAGAATTTTTGGACTAATAAGCGGATGCAGGAACCTAGAAAGAATTTTTGCAGATTGCATGTCCAACACTGTGATCCTAGTGCGCAGTACAGGAGAAGTTGGGGAACTTACAAGAGAAAGAGAGCATTGACACTATGTTATAACTGTAGAACACTGGGACATCTTGCTAAGGAATGCCCTGGTATAGGCCCTATTTGTCTTTGTTGTAAAATTGTTGGTCATGAAGTTGAGGATTGTCTAAGGATGATTGCTAAAGTTGAACAAATGAACATGAGACAAGAAAACTATAAATGAAGTCAAGAGAATAAGAGCATGTTAGAGAATCATCAAGAGAATGAGTCAGAAAAAGCTCAGACTATGTTATCACGGTTGAAAGAAACGATGAGTGATCACAAATATGTCAGTTTACCAGAGATCTTGAAGGTAAAACAACGCATAAATGCAAGAATAGGAGACTTCGACATAGATTGTGTCTTGGATGAGGAAACATAAGTGAATATTATGACAGAAGACACTTGGAAAATTTTGGGAAAGCCTACTATGATACCTTCATTGGGAAGGATAGGCTTGTTCAAGGGAAAGATGATAACCCTATGTGGAAGATTTACTAATGTACCTGTTATCATCCATGGAACATCAACTGAAGAGGAATTTGAAGTCATTAAGTTTGTTGAGAACAGCGCCTCGTTCCTACTTTTGTTAGGAAAGACTTGGATCAAGAAGGATTAGATCAGAAGGAAAGCAGAAGAAGTAGCTACAGAAAAGAAAAAGCAAGAACTAAGGGATTTCATAGCTAGAAAAATAGATCAACTGATAGAAGAACAAGAAGTTAAGTCGAAGAAACAAAACACAAGAGAATTAGTTGTTGAAGTTGAAAGAACACAAGAAGGTTTGAAGGACTTATCCATGCAAGAAAGAAGAATACCCACCTTGGAATTAATAAGAGAAGAGGTATTAACTTTGAACCCTTTGAGAGCACATCAGCAGTGCAAAGTCAATACGCTAGGAGAAAATAAGAATAGGAATGGAAAGAGAATTCCAGAAACAGTTAGAGAGACTTAGATCACGGGAAAGAAGGCAAGGAAGCTCAATAAGAAGAAAGCCAAGTTGGAAAAGCTACAGGAAGTTATAGATAACAAATGGAAGACTTTGCAGGAGGCAAGTTTGCAGGATTTGAACCTCGCCGGAACAACAGAACTGCGCAGAATGAGACTTCGCCCCGACGAAGCTATATGACCATTGGATGTGCCCCGACCGTTAGAACGAGGCTCCGAAACGGCTAGGAAACACATTTATGGGCGGATGGACCGCATTTGGGATGTTGATATTATGCCATAACGGACAAATTCACATTAATGGAAGCATGCCTACCCGTTGGAAGAATATCTTATGACACTCACTTATTTAACCCGTCGGACGCTGCACCAGGACCACTTTTTGCTACCCATGATTATCTGAGACAAGAAAAGAATTGATTATATTGTGTTATCAGAAACTAGACGTTGTTGTCCATTTGTCTACCCCGACCTGTCTGTTTAGCAGTGAGAATTTTGGGCGAATGCACTGAGTTAGAGAAGTTCGTCGAGGAGGTTGTTAAGAAGTTTATGGTTGATAAAGCTATGTCTGAAGGAGTACATGTGTCATCGACCAGGGGACTCCAGGCTTCCCTTTCGACTGGACATCGTTCGAGCCGTGTCAACCCTGCGACTGAGCATTGAAGTAAGCATCGCAGCGATCTGGCTCATGCGAAGCAGATCCCATCAATCTTACCAGACTATATCCCACCTTTGGCTAGCGCGGTTAACCGCGACAACATCCCACAGGACTATGAATACACTTTGATTACCGCATACATCCCGAAAGGAATACGCGTAGTTGGGAGTCAGTTGGGATAGATCCCACTGTTGAAATAATGTAACTGCG
>JASDQU010682554.1:19310-33580 GCA_032191745.1 Picea mariana | reverse complement strand
AAAAAAAAAAAAAAAAATCAAAAAGCAAGCAAACGAATTACCAGATCCCATAATATTCGCCTATCTATTCATTTTAACAGGAGATGTCCTCGAGATTTCCTCTTATTAAAGCCAATCTTTTCGAACCTGTCTGGTCGGTTGTGAATTTTGAAAGCATAATTAATGTCTATTGGGAATGGCGGAAGGTAGCGGGGATGGTTTTAAATTTTCTGAACCCGGAAAGGCGTCAACCTGCAAAACTTTGAAAACTCGACTAAGTATGGAAATATAGGTAGAATAGACAAACTCATTGCAGGCAGAGGCACGGTTGCGAGTTCGAGGAGTGTCGGGTCGAATTCTAGAGCACGAAAGTTTTGGGTGCAAGATGTATACACCGAACACGACCTGTCATAGTTCGATAGAACCTATCTACGAAGCCGCGTCCATAAAACTGCCTAAGTATACAATCAAATGGTGGTCAGTCGGAATGACCACAGAAAGGCAAGAAACTATAGAGCCAGAAACGCAGTTTATAAGAGAAAAATAAAAGGGAGAAAAAAATTGTATCACTCACACAAAAAAACCTACTCTCATAACTATGAAACCATAGCAACACACAATCCATGGAAAAAGCATCGCATATGAAATATAGTTTGAGGCCGACAACTATGAAATATAGTTTGAGGCTGACAAACTCTAGTTCAACGCGTAAGAGATGCAATTTACATCGACTGCAATTTTTTTGTATGTTGTTTTATCTTAATAGTATTCTATGCAGACTCCACTGCAAAAGAATGTAAGAAGAGATCCAACTATGGATGCATCATCCCAATATTGCAAACCCTAGGCAAACAAGAACAAGCAACAAATAACAACCGAGTTAAGCAGCACCAAAAGGCCCAACTGCAGGCGCAGGGCCCGAACCCTGCAAAGTCGAATCAAACAACAATAAACAGCATACAGCGAAGAAGGAAGCAAGCAATAACCACTCCACCAGGAATGACACAGTTCTAATTGCGATTGCAGAACCCCAAATGTACAAACTACAACAACACGAACAGGCAAGCAAGAACAACATCAACATGCAAATAAGAAATCACTGGAGATGCAAAAAGCAAGCATGAACCAGTTAACCAAGCAAACAAGAATAAGAAGCAAATAAAAACCCAGTTAAGAAGCACCAAAAGGCCCAACTGTAGGCGTATGACCCCAACCCTGCAAAGTCGAATCAAACAACAATAAACAGCATGCAGCGAAGAAAGAAGCAAGCAGCAACCACTCCACCAGGAATCACGCAGTTCCAATCGCGATTGCAGAACCCCAAACGTGAAAACTGCAACAACACGAATAAGCAAGCAAGAACAACAACAACATGCAAATAAGAAATCAAGGGAGATGCAAAAAACAAGCATGAACCAGTGAACTAGCAATGTCGTTGAAGCATATAAATTTAAAAAATGGAAGAAAATGTATTGTAACAAGCCTGTTAAGCAACCATTGAATGCTACCAAGCCTGTTAGGTAAACATTTAAGTCTGTCAAAAATGCTCTATAAACATTTAAGAAAAAAATGCAATGTGGCAGGTCTCTGACGTATCCCAAAAAAATTATTATATTTTTTGTAACAATAGTTCGAACACCAGAGATGTATTCAAAGGCCAAACTTGGATATGCCAGCATATCAAACATTGCCATAAATTTATCTAGGATAAAATGCTAAACCAAACATTCGAACTAATGTTAACATTAATCCACCTTCGATGAATGCATAAA
This sequence comes from Picea mariana, assembly GCA_032191745.1. NCBI lineage: Eukaryota > Viridiplantae > Streptophyta > Pinopsida > Pinales > Pinaceae > Picea > Picea mariana. The sequence continues at coordinate 31,829 of JASDQU010682554.1, read as the reverse complement.
AAAATATATGATTCAAAAATACCATATACGATCAAATACTTTGGATATGCCAACATATATAACATTGGGAATAGTGAAGCCGACAATAAGACCTCCAATCCCTTGTCCAATCAGATCATGACAAATACGGTACCTTTTTTTTAATAAAAATTGATGGTTTCATTTCCCTGGTTCCAACAATAGATAATGTGGAAATATTTGTGGTCAAAGGACAAACTAATATGAAGTCAACGATTTATTGATCGGTATAATCCCTCTATGCCTACGACAGGGACTAATAAATAATCACATATTAAGTAAATAATTTCCAAAAATAAAGTGTGTTATGCAATAATGAAATTTAAAACATTTCCAAAAATTTTATCAAAATGTATCTCAACTATTTACTACTATTTTCTACATGTTTTCATTAGTATATATAAAAGAATAAATAGTCACACATTAAGTAAATAATTTCCAAAAATAAAGTGTGTTATGAAATAATGAAATTTAAAACATTTCCAAAAATTTTAATCAATTTCAATGAAAATTTTTGCAGCATACTAAACATTGAATTGAATGAGAAAATATGCCACACTAGACTCGTAAAAACACCTATCAAGCATTAAAAGAATTATTATGGGGATAAATTTGTGAATAAAGAATGAAATTAGTTGCATCTCATACTATGGTTGTTAGCACTCCCAATTTCAGGGATTTAAAACATATTTTTAGCACCATACCTACTCCATATAATTTACACATAAATTGAAGCAATTAATTATCTTAAGGATATATAAGTTCAAACAACGCGAGAACTTGATAAAATGCATACTAAAGTAGGATACTTTCTAACTATTTGATTGTTCCCTTAAGAGTTGTTACAATTACAAAGTGTGTCTATCGATAACTGAAATGAAAAAACTTAATTGCGATTACACTCTTCCTTCGAAGAATTTGCATCATTCAAATCCTATGTCCAAACAAAATTTCCTTGCATGCCCACCAATTTACTATGAATCAATTACTCATCATTACATTACATATCTAGCAAGATTTTAATTTACTAGTGGAAAAAATCAGCATGCTCATTGATCTCCCTATAATTAATCAAAGGGGATTTTTCTGATAATACCGTACTCTAAGCTATAATGTGATTTGCATATATGTGTTGTAAAGAGGGCATATATTTATAAGAAAAACATTCTCAATGAGTCAAAAAAATCTTGTCTAACAAGTATAACATTTTCTCACAAAAAAAAATCAATGGATCATAAATCAAGGTTCATTAGTCAAGGTCTCTCCAAATCATTTGTCTCTATCTTTCCTACAAATAGAAAGATATCAAAATTAACTTGTACCTTGAAGGATGTCATTCCTCCTAAATAATGTTTGTTAAAGGCACCTTTGTTGTTAGTGGGAGCCATCAAATGACTTGGATGAAATGGTCCATCATCTTGTTCATTTATCACCCGAGGGCTTCCTAAAGCAACATCTTAATAGGATCTCCTACATCATCGTATTTTTGTACTTATTCTGCCATTTAAGGTCGCTTGTGACGATGAGGAAAGTCTTCACTATGTTCATTTAGTTCAAATCCCCACTTCATGTACCTTGAACTCATTAAAGACATCCACGGAAAAACAACAAAGTGCAAATTCCTTCAATACCACTAATCCATATTGGATTGAGAATAAAATTAGGGAACATGCAATATTGTAGAGAGAACACAAATTCAATGTTGAAAGCATAGTATTACAATAAAAACCACCCTCTATTTTTTAATCAAATAGTGAAAATCATTATGATGTACATAGAAATACAAAGTGACTAGGATGGTGATAGTTTATCTTTGAGAGAAAGATGTTGTTGCTATGTTGATTAGCATACAAACCCATAACAAGAGTTGAAACTACATTTTATAATAAATCCAACAAAACCTAAGAAGCATAAACCCTAAAATGCAAGAACTTTAACTCTAACATGATTAGAGTTAAACAAGAATTTTAAGCTTGACGAATCTATGATGTCCAAAAAAAAGAAAGAGTCTTGAAAAGATCATAACTTTTCACTCAATGGTCATAACTTCTTTAGCTCATTGGAAAGAATAAGTATCACATTGAATTGAATCCTCAATCTTTGTTTGTCACTACCCAAAAACACATGGGTAAGCCTAAAAAAATTGCACCAAAATATCATCACCCAAAAACTACTCATGTCTAAATCATTTTTTTAGACAACTTTGCATGGCCACTTAAATCATTTTTAAATTCCAAACTAGATTTTCCAAGGTTGTTCGGTAAAAACGCTTCAGAGAACCTAGTAAGTCTAGGGACTTCCCAACAAAAAAGGGTTTAAAAGAAGGAAAAAAGAAAAACTCAAGGCCCTAACTTTAGCTAAAACTAGTTCAATAAAAAATAAGCATGTGTCGTATCTGTGTTGTTTCTTAATCTATTCTTTGATTAATTGTGCAAAATTTGAAGCAACTATTTATTAGTTCGATTAACATTCAAATAAATATATGATGTCGTATTAAAAAAACCTTGTTATCAGTTATTGTTTAATTAGAAAAATATGTATCAACTATTTACTATTTTTATTTTATGCATGTTTCCATGTGGAATCCTATGAGCCATTATTTTCATTAATATATCAAAAAAAATAAAAATTGATGTATTAAGTAAATAATTTCAAAAAAATAAACTACATATTTTGCAATAATAATGCTTCCAAACTTTTTAATTAATTTATGTTGAGAAATATGGCTTGTGCCGGAATTCCTTGCACATGTTCGGTGAGAATGTGTAGGAAGTGATTTGGGACATTTCTTTAGTGACCATTTAAGAATAGTGGAAAACATTTTCATCTTGTAATTACACTTGAAAAAATTTATAAAAAAAAAAGTGAAAGTCTTATGTTTTAAAGTTAATTGGTCTTGGGAATCTAAATGAAATGTTCTAGAAGTTCTAGAACATTAGTGACTTAGACTAGGATTTAATCTTAGTCGTGCATTTCAAGATTGATATAGGTGGCAAGATTGAGGAGATTGTTATTTCCTCTCACAACTTAAATATGACAAGATGGGAGAGGTCAATCTCATATGAGAAGAGAACAAGAGAGTCAGAGGAAGGAAGATTGTACCAAGAAGAAAGGAGTAGATCTGCTAAAGAGATCAACAAGATATCAACAAGTCATATAGTCCATACCACTATTGTAGCTATATTTTCTTTATGCGTAGGTTGTACACCTTTAGATATGGCCATACATTATCTTAAGTGTATTGTTGAAGTGTGTTTTAGTGTTTGAGAGGGAGAAAGAGTGATTTGGTGTCCATGAAAATCATAAATAGAGCAGGATGTATTGTTGTATTTGTACCCTCTTTTCACAAGATGTACATTGTTGTCTAAGGTGATTTTATTTATTAAACAGTTTTTGGTTCAAATAGGCTATAGTGGTCACCTTCTAAGAAATGATCAAAGGAATGAAAAGCTTATTCGAAGGAGAAATCTCAGCATATGTGTTTTATTTCTTCCGTTCATTTTTCAGCTATTGTGTGATTAATGTAATGTTCAAAAAATTAATTCCATGCCTTTAAATAGTAATAAAAAATGAGTTATTTAATGAGAGAACATTAGGACAACTTTCACCTAGGATTAAAAATATTCACTTGGTATTAGAAAAATTTCTCTGATTGATATTCTCATGGGTTTACAACAGTGAATCAACTACTGAAAAGAAGGACCAGCAATTAGAGGGTTTCAATCTTCCTCTTAAGGATTAATTTTTAGATATGGGAGTTTGTGCATTAGATCTTAGAGATGACCTCAACTAGCCTCAAATTCGAGGAAAAATTGGATGGTGCCTCTATTTCTTGTCATGGAAACTGAGTGCTACGCCCTTATTGGAAGAAAATGATCTCTAATATATTGTCAAGAATTKTGTGCCTTCGCCTATATATCCACACTAATTGGAAACTTACAAGAAGAAATAAGTGAAGGCCAAGTGGATGATCATTGACACAATAAAGGATCATTTGATCCCTCATATATATAAGAAGAAGATGGCAAAGGAATTGTTGGATGCTCTAGTAAGTCTCTACCAAAGTGAGAACGGAATCAGAAAGATAATATTACAAAACAAACTCAAATCCATAGCGGAATCAGAAAGATAATATTACAAAACAAACTCAAATCCATAGAGATGACTAGATCAAATTCAATTAATAGTTACCTTATGAAAGTCAACTAGATTTGTGATCAACTTGCAACAATTGGGGAGAAGATTGCAAATGCAAATATAGTGAACATGGCACTAAATGGATTCCCAAATTCATGGGAACCATTTGTTAAAAGTATTTGTGCTTGTGATAACCTTCCTAGTTACTTTGAAACGTTGTGGGATGAGTGTACCCAAGAGGAGACTCGGATGGAGTCAAAGGATAGAAAGAAGGGTGGTGATGAGAACCTAACATTATTTAGTCAAACAAATAAGGGAAGATGTAAAAGACCCAACAAGGGTAAGGGAAAGAGTGAGGAGTCAGCCTCACGACTGAGAAAGAAGAACTTGAGTAAAATCAAGTGCTTCATTTGTAATAAGAATAATCATTATGCATCACAGTGCCCAGATAAGAAGAAGGGTAAAGGGAAGTAGCAACAAATGTAGGTATCATCCTTTGCAGAAACTTAGATGAATGAGTTTGTTTCCAAGTTTGAGAAGGATTTCTAGATGGTGTATTTCCTTTATAAAAACACAATTCCTAGGAATGCATGATATGTGGATAGTGGGGCATCTCATCGTATAACATTAGCTCGGAAATTATTTTATAATCTAATAAAGAAAGACTCAAGAGTATAGTTCAAGCTTGGTGATGATGCCAAGTACCCAATAATAGGAGTTGGTACTATTCCCTTATAGCTTGAGTAAGATAACACTTTAGATTTTGACAATGTCTTGTTTGTTCTAGGTCTTAGGAAGAAGTTGCTTTCAATTTCAATTATGGAAGATAAGGGCTATGCAGTTGAGTTCAATAACCAAAAAGTACTCATCATGCCAAAGAAATCTATCCTAGATACAACTCGGGTAATAGGAGTTAGAGAATGTGATATTACAAGTTCCAGGATAAACCTATCTGATCCCGAGTTCATACAAATGACAACTTGTGCAGGTTGTGGCACAAGAGGATGGAGCACCTACATCACAAGGCATTACCTATTTTGAGGGAGATAGTCACAAGTCTTCTAGAGTTTAGTGTTGAGAAACAAAAAGTATGCAGAGGATTCACGCTTGGCAAGCACGCCAAGGATGCTTTCCCAAGAAATGAGCATAGGTCTAAAGAGATTATAGACCTAGTGCATTTGGATGTTTGTGGACCGATGTTAGTAGCATTGATTCAGGAATCATGTACCATGTTTCCTTCATTGATTATTTCTCTCATAAAACTTGGATCTACTTCCTAAAGATTGGGGATAAGGTCTTTATCAAGCTTCAGAAGTTCAAATCTCTAGTTGAAAACTAGATATGGAAGAAGATCAAATCCTTGAGATTAAACAATGGGGGTGAGTATACGCCCAAGGAGTTTGAGGATTTCTGCAAGGAGGCAGGAATCAAGAGAGCACTAACTATTTTGTACATCCCACAATGAAATGGGGTTGCAAAGAAAATTAATCAATCCATCATATGGGTTGTTAAGGCCATGATTCATGACCAAGACTTGTCGATATTTCTTTGAGCAGAGGCATGCAACACAACAGTCTACATCCAAAACTAGAGTCCTCATAAGATCTTGGAGGAAAAGACAACAAAGGAAACATTCATTGGTGTGAATCCAAAGATGAATCACATTTCATCTTTGGTTGTCTAGTTTATATCCATGTACCAGTAGAAAAGAGGACTAAGTTGGAACCCTCCAGCAAGAAGGGTTTATTTGTAGGTTATAGTGAGACTTCAAAGACCTACAAGGTCTATTTTCAAAACAAAGGAAAACTCTAGGGAGAAGGGATGTAAATTTTGAAGAAGAATTTGCATCTAGGAAGTCCCATGAGCCTATTCTAGTGACAGGGGATGAGATAGAATCTTTGAAAGTTGAGCTTCGGTCAGCAATGACTTCCAAAGTAGTCCAGCAGCCTTAAGTTGAAGAGGATGAGACATTATCCCCTTCCACATATGTCAAGAGACCTCAGGTTCACTCAGACATTGAGGGATGCTTAGGAGTATGTTTGATATGTAAATTGTTGTGGATATTCCACTGGAACAGTTTGTCACAACAAATCTTATAATATTCTAAAATCTTAAGTTTATGCGGTTTATTTCCTTAGATCCTAGATTCATTATCTCTAGCTTATGGATTGAATTTAAAAAACAATTGAAATATTAAAATGAATGAACATTCAAAAATACACACTATCCACACAAATTAATACAATATTTGACCTAGGAAACCTAATAAGAGAGAAAACCCAGCTAGAAAGTGAGGCATATGCTCTGCTCTCTTTGCTTCAATTATAAAATGCACATACAAAGGAATGGGAACTCATTGTGGAGTTACCTTTTGGCATTGTGGCCTGAACAAATGCTATAGAATCCTCCTCTATTATGCTCACAAAATACCTTTCTCGAATGTTGTTTTCAACTATGGAACAAGATACAATGCAAAAGAATGGAACCCCTTCTCCTCCTAGCGGCCTGGTATTTAACATAGCCTGATAGACATACAGGGGTAAGATTTTTACTTCATCAACCCTCAATTGTGATAATGTTTTGGACATTATAAAATATTCTTTAAATTCCACTCATGGCTAGCCCCATATGCATGAGTAACGGGGGTTGATAGGGAATCATCTCATACCATGGTGGTCAACACGGTAGGTCAACTTATGAGAGGCATAACTTTTGCATATAAGATCCTATTGACATGATTTTTGCACCATTGGAAAGGTATCTGAGTGTAGATCAATATTAAAGGGTCTACATTGTATTTGAGAAAGTTTTGACCCTAAAAAATGCCATTTTATGCCTCAAAATGGCTCCAGAACGTTTCAAACCCCAATTTTCCAAACTTGGACCTGCCATTAAAATGAACCTGCAAGATTATTCCTCCAATTTTTTCCTCTCTAAAAGCATCGAGATAGATTAAAAATAGTATAATGATCCAATATAGATCAGACCACTACATTTAGGGAGGATTTGGTTCCCACAAGCTTTACTAAATTAGGTGAGGAAATTTTTCCTCTACCTTCTGCTTGGAGTACCATTTTTATTTGCCTGGAAGTTGTCCTTTCAACCCAATTTGTCAAAGATCATGTTGCCCCCGCCATGTAGTTCTGGACTTCTTCTGCAAAACAGTGTATTTTTCCAACTCTTCCTAAGCATCTGGTGTTAATTCCCATATGGTACGTAACACCTACTCCTTCTCATGATCCAACATGGATGGCTCATAGAGTTTTAGATTCTCCACATTCACAATTGAGTAAATGGTGCAAATATGGGGATAGACTGAATCCATAAGCGTTATCTCCCACCTTCTCCAATATCTCAAAAGGGCCATACTACAAAGCCTTGATCTTCTTACCAGGACCTTGTAGTCTCTCCTTGTTCAGTTGTAACTAAACCTTGTCTCCCACTTTGAATGACTTTTCGGTTATGTGTTGATCATGTCTAGTCTTATTTTTTTCCTATGAATTATTCAGTGTCTCATATACTTGCAAATGGATATGCATAATCTTCTCAAAAAAAATTCCCACTCTCATTGCATCTCCTATGAATTCCTCTCCCACTCCTCCTTTTTGTCCATGTACAACATCCAAGGGTGAAGGTGGAGAATATCCAAAGAAAGTTTCAAAAGGTCACTTACCAATAAAGTGTGGACTATTATATTATAAGAGTTTTATATATAGATCAAATGTTCATCCTAGGTCTTCAGATGCTTCTGATTATAACCCCTCAAAAGCTACACCAAATTCATTTTGAGTACTTTTGTTTATCCATTTTTCTATGGATGGAATGTTGTAGATATGTTCAACATAGTGTCCATATTTTCCCACAATGTAGTCAAAAATTCACTGAGAAATTGGGTATCCCTTTCTGATATGATGTTCCTTAGTATCCCAAAGTGCACCCAGACATGTTCAAAGAACTTGTTTGTTACTTCTTGTCCTTTGATGGTCTTTTTACAAGGCATGAGAATGCACATCTTGTTGAACCTTTCAACTACCACAAGTAGATAGTCATGTCCCTTCCTAGTTTTTTGTCAACCTCCCATAAAATCCATGGAAATGTTTTCCCAAGTTCGAGTGGATACAGGTAAGGGATGGTATAGACCTTGCTTCTTGTTACTAGGATTGTTGGTACAACAAATTATTCATCCTCTCATATATCGTGCTACATCTTTTTGCATTCTAGGCTAGTACACATACCTATAAGTTAGCAACCATCTCCCCAATACCAAAATTTCATACAACCTTGAAACCAGTGTGAGCCTATTTGATAAGCTGCAATATTTTAACCTTAGGAACGCGGAGCTTGTCTAGCTTGTAAAGTAACCCATTCTGGATATGATAGTCAGCCTTATCGTCACCTTCTTTTATACAAATTTGGACTTGTATTTGTTGAAACACCTCCTTGAAGTCCTCATCTTCTATGTATGCATCATCGGTAAAAGGATCCATGTGCATTAGAGCTCCCAAAGTTGTAATATTGGATGTGGGTGGCCTTGAAAGCATGTCTGCCAACCTGTTTTTGTTTCCCTTCTTATACTTTATGACTAAATTAAAATGTTGTAACAAAACCCATCCACTTGTAATGTTTGTTTTGTTATAGCTTACTCTGGGCCTACAAACACTGTAGTGGTTGGTGATCTATGTGGATGACAGTCTCATTTCCCATCAAATAGTGCTTCCACTTCTTCACACCTTGAACCAAGGCATAGAGTTCCTTGTCATAGGTATGGTATTTAAGAACTGACCCATGAAATATTTCATAATGATAGCATACAGTCCTTCCTCCTTGCATCAAAACTACTCCCACTACATACACACTTGCATGTGTTTGTGACTTCGAAAGTATTTTGTAAGTTTGGTAAGGCGAGAACTAGTGCTTGAATAATTTTTATTTTCAACTCATCGGCGGCCTTCTATTGATTCTTCTCCTACTAGAAACTCTTACCACTCGGTGTTATAGCATGGAGTGGTGTATCTATTGTTGAATATGAATCTATGAACTTCGGCAAGTACTGTGTTTCACCAAAAAATCTCCTAACTTCAAATATAGTTGTAGGAACTGACCATTTCATGATGGTCTCCATCTTTACAGAATCTATATTGAGTTCCCCTCCACCAATCACATACCCCAAATACACCAATCACTGATGAGAAAACTCACATTTCTTGAGGTTAGCTACTAGATGGTGTTTTTTCAGGGAATCTAACACCTGCATAAGATGTAAGATATGATCTTCCCAAGTAGAGATATAAACCAATATATCATCCAAATATACTATAAAAATGAATCTAAATATGGGCATAATACATCATTCATCAATCTCATAGATGTAGTTGGTGCATTACATAATACAAATGGAACAAACAACCATTCATGTAGACCTTGCCTTGTCTTGAAGGTGATATTCCAAGTGTATTCTTCTTTGACACGTACCTGGCGGTATCCTGATTTCATATCCAACTTGGTGAAGTACTTGTCATGTTGCCACTGGTCTAACAATTCATTGATTCTGCGTAAAGGGTATCGATTCTTGAGTGTAATATTGTTTAAATATTTGTAATCAATACACACCCAGCCAAGTCCCATCCTTCTTGGGTACTATAATGATAGGTGACCCACTAGGTGAAGTCATCAGTCGAATCACTCCCTGCTCTAGCAATCACTTAGATTTATGTGGTTTATTTCCTTAGATCCCAGATTTATTATCTCTACCTTATAGATTGAATTTAAGAAATAACTAAAATATAAAAATGAAAGAACATACAAAAATACACACCATCCACACAAATGAACACAAGCTTTGACCTAGGAAACCCAATATGGGGGAAAACCTAGAGAAAAAGTGAGGCATATGCTCTTCTCTCTTTGCTTCGGTTATAAAATGCACATACAAAGGAATGGGAACTCACTATGGAGTTACCTTTTGGCACTGTGGCATGAAAAACTGCTACAGAATCCTCCTCCTCTATTATTCTCACAAAATTCCACTTTCAAATTTTTTTCTCAACTATGGAACAATATACAATGAAAAAGAATGTAACCCCTTCTCCTAGCAACTCGATATTTAACATGGCATGATAGCCATCTAGGGGTAGGGTTTTGACTTCCTCAACCCTCAATTGTGATAATGTTTTGGAACTTCTAGAATCTTCTTGAAGTTGAAATTCCACTCGTGGCTAGCCCCATATGTGTGAGTAATGGGGGCTAATGTGGCATCATCTTGTACCATAGTGGTCAACAAGGTAGGTCAACTTGTGGGAGGTATAACTTTTTCATACGAGCTCCAATTGAGGCAATTTTTGTGCCATTGGAGAGGTCTCTAAGTGTAGATTAGTGCCAAAGGGTCTAAGCTAAAGCTAAGAAATTTTTGACCCCAAAAAATGTCATTTGATGCCTCGAATGGCTCCGGAAGGTTTCAAACCCCAATTTTTTTAACTGTGACCTATCGTTAGAATGACCCTGCAAGTTGATTCCTCCAATTTTTTTCACTCTAAAAACATCGAGATAGATGAAAAATAATATAATGATCCAATATAGATCGATGTTGAGTCTCCTAGGAGCACATTTAGGGGGAGCATACCTCAAAATAAGTTTCTATAATACATGGCATTGATTAGTAGCATCATAGATTTCAAACCTTCCAGCTTTTAGGAGGTTGCAGACTAGTAGGTATGGAGGAATGCCATGGTGGAGTACACCTCCATCGTGAAAATTTATGTTTGGTACATAGTGCCAATATAGGAGGGGAAAATAGTAGTGATTTCCAAGTGGATCTACAATACCAAGCATGTCGTAGATGGCAGCATTGAGAAGTTCAAGGCAAGGTTTGTTGTGAGAGGGCTTTGTTGGATCATGTTGTCATTGATGCCAAAGGATTGATGTCAAAGGAACAATGTCTTATCATAGTATATTGATGGATCATGTATTGTCCTTGATTTCAATGGATTGATGTCAAGTGGAGTCAAATTCATATGATGTCATGCATAGATGAAGATGGATCAATGAGTTGTCATTGATATATGATGCATAGATGAAGATGGATCAATGAGTTGGCATTGATATATGATGCATAGATGAAGATGGATCGATGTGGTTTCATTGATATATGATGCATAGTTGGATTGGTGTAAAGATGACTCGTTATTGTCTTATCATGGTTGATAAGGAGTACAAATGTATGAACTCCAAAGTGGTCCCCTTGTGGTGAAATCCCTCACGGGAATACACTTTGCGGTTGAGTTATCCTAGAAGTATGGTTAGAGAACCCATTCTTAATTGTGGAATAATGAGATCAATATCAGTGAATTTGTCAGTGAAACTATCATATATGGATATTGTTTGTCATGNATCACATAACTCCTCACGGTTTGAGAGTTATGGCCTTATGAAGTTGGAGGACCCTCATATGTTGGCTTGAAACCCCAAAAGGTCAAAGAAGTCAAAGTGCTTGCAAAGAAGAAATTATTTAAATAATAAATTGAAGTGACAAAGTCAAAGAGGATTATTTAAATAATAAAGTGAAGTGACAAAGTCAAAGAGGATTATTTAAATAATAAAGTGAAGTGACAAAGTCAAGGAGGATTATTTAAATAATAAATTAAATGGAGAACTTTCTAATTATGGAAAGTGGTTATAAGAAGGTTAACCCTAAATGAGGAAAGTGGGTTAAGTGGTCAAGTGGCTATTGGATATATGGACAAGTGGAAAATTTGACAAATTTGGACATAGGTGACTATGTGGACAAAGTGGTTATGTCGACAAAGTGGCCAAGAAGATGCTTCTAAGGAAGCTACTTTGAGAGTATAAATAAGAGGCAACGGTCTCTTGTGAAAAACATATCTTGAGCATATATTGAATATCTATTATGAGAGAGAGAGTGGTTGGAGGATCTCATGGATGCATCAAAGTTTCCAAAAGTCTGAGATCTTGACGGCGAAAGTTTTGGAAGTTCAGAAACCCTAGTTTCCGAAGGAGTACGTGAGAAGCAATGGGCCAGAGAGAGTATATACACGGGTTGTAGTGAGCCAGAGCATGTACACACGTGGGTTGAAGGAAGGCAGAGAGCATACAATTGGATGAAGTCATGGAGACTTGAGTGTGATTTGATGTCAGGTTCTTAAAGTTTGAAGCAAGTTCCAGATCTGCATTCTATGGGCTTAGATCTGCCATAGAAACTCTGGTATGGTTACATAGTTTTCTTAATGGATACTCTTGTTTAGTGTATGGTGAATACTTGAGTCATTCTTGGTATGGATGTTGTGATATGGTTATGTTGGTTGATTGATAGAGTGAGTGGCACTCTTATGGTTTGGTACTGATATGACT
>JASDQU010682553.1:46229-60053 GCA_032191745.1 Picea mariana | reverse complement strand
AAATGACAACTGGAACAATGTTCTTGCAGAAGATAATAGCAACTCTGCAGACACTTTCAAAAATCCTATTGAATTTGATACAAGTGATGAATCAGAGAATGAAACACGTGTTGATACATTGGTGCATGGAATTCAAGGACAAATTCGTTGATGAAATGAACTTTCCAACACTATTATATCACAGAATGATTCAGTTATCATAAAATAGTCCGATGGGAGCTACTACATTCAAGCCCCAATCCCAGTCTATATTGCAAACGCATTTAAATTTCCAGGAATATGTAACAAAGTCTTCTTTTTTCCATACTTTTGAAATAAAACTATTCTTTTGTCTTCTCATATATTTATGTGTTTCTACCATTTTCTCTTCAGCTATGCTGAATGTGAAGACATTCTATTTATTTTATTTCAATTATCTTCCTTTCTGATGCCACCTGTCCTTTAGAATGTTTCTGACAAATGCCCTTACAATTCAAATAGTCCAAACTTCGGTTGTGAATTTGTATATCGCCGAAATCTGGGTGTTCTCTATAGGCCATGGAACAACAGAGGCCCATTTTTCAGCCCGCCAGCTCCAGAACCTGTGATCCAACAACTGACTAACTATGGATTCAGGGCTCCATCCATGCTCTATCAAATCTCATCCCCATAGTTTATAAAAGTACATATTTCGTATGTATAAAAGTAAATATCTGCTTTTTAAAATTACTTTCATATGTATAATGTATGGTCTCTAGGAACCTTTAACTTTATAAATTTCAATTTCTTCTCTCTAGGAGCCCTTGTTTTAAGGAAAGCTAATTCGGCAATGCTGGTTTTTTTGGTTCTTTTCTCCACTAAACTATGTAACAGGCATCACTGCTATTTTTTTTGTGCTTTCTTGTCCGTGACCCTATGTAAAAAAAGTATGGTCGTGCTAAATTTTTTTGACACGAGCCCCTTAAAATTGAAATTGTGCCCAAGTCCGATTGTCAATTTGTATATCGCAGAACTATTAGTTCTTTTTTGTAGGACACATAACAACAAAAAAGCCCAATTTTCAGCCCCCCATCCCGAAAACCTGCTATCCAAAAAATGGCAAATTATGCTATGACGGATTCGTCCATGCTCTTTAACATCTCATCCCCATACTATATAAAAGTACATATTTCGTATGTATAAATATAAATATCTACTTTGTAAAATTACATATTTTGTATGTATAAATTATCCATATTTTTCCTTGCCTGGTCATTTTCAAAATTACATATGCGGTAAATCACTCACTCAAATTTCACATATCATATTTCACATATATATATGTGTGTGTGTGTGTGTGTGTGTGTGTGTGTTTCTTTAAATTTACAGGAATATGTAAGACGTTTTAATATTTTTTCTACATAAATGTCATAAAATTGTGTTCACTATTTTATCTTTACCAGTTGTCCTGCTTGTTATAGAGGCTGGTACAATTGAATTAGTCCTAACTACGCTTGTCAATTTGTATATCGCGGAACTCTGGGTATTCTTTGTAGGCCATAGAACAATAGAGGCCCATTTTTCAGCCCACGAGCCTGAGAACCCACAATGCCAAAAAAACTGGCTAGCTATGAATTCAGGGCTCCGTGCATGCTCTATAAAATGTCATCCCCATAGTCTATAAAAGTACATATTTCGTAAGTATAAAATTAAATATCTGCTTTATAAAATTGCATCTTTTCTATGTATAGTTTATGTTGTCCAGGAACCTTTAATTTCATAAATTTCAATTTCTTGTGTCCAGGAACCCTTGTTTTAAGAAAAGCTATTTTGGGAATGCTAGTTTTTTTGTGCTCTTCTCCACGAACCTATGTGACAAACGTTACTACTATTGTTTTTGTGTTTTTTTGTCCACGAGCATATGTAAAACATATGTAAAAAATACTATTTCGGAAATGCTACATTTTTTTGGACACGATGTCCTTAAAATTCTAATAGTTCGCAAGTCTGATTGTCAGTTTGTATATGCAAAAACTATCAGTGTTTTTTGTAGGATAGGGAAGAACAAAAGCCCAATTTTCATCTCGATATCCCGAGAACCCAACATCCAAAAACTGGCTAAGTATGGAATGAGCGCTCCGCTTTGTAAAATTACATATTCCTTTTGTCAATTTGTATATCGTGGAACTCTAGGTATTCTTTGTAGACCACAAAACATCAAGGCCCATTTTTCAGCCCGAGAACCTGCGATGCAAAAAACTGGCTAAGTATGAATCCAGGGCTCTGTGCATGCTCTATAAAATGTCATCCCCATACTCTATAAAAGTACATATTTCGTATCTATGAAAGTAAAAATCTGCTTTATAAAATTGCATCTTTCGTATGTATAATTTATGCTGTACAGGAACCTTTAATTTCATAAATTTCAATTTCTTCTGTCCATGAACCCTTGTTTAAAGAAGCATCCAAAAACTGGCTAAGTATGGAATGAGGGCTCCGCTTTGTAAAATTACATATTTTGTATCTATAAATTATGCTATGCAGGAACCTTTCATTTCATAAATTTCAATTTCTATTGTGTCGACGATCCCTTCTTTTAAAGAAAACTAAGTTAGGAATGGTAAATGTTTTTTGTGTTTTTTCTCAACAAACCTATGTAGTAGACATTACCACTATTTTTTACAATTGAACTAGTCCAAACTATGCTTGTCAATTTGTATATCGTGGAACTCTAGGTATTCTTTGTAGACCACGGAACAACACAGACCCATTTTTCAGCCTGACATTCCAAGAACCTGTGATGCAAAAAAGTGGCTAACTATGAATCCAGGGCTCTGTGCATGCTCTATAAAATGTCATCCCCATACTCTATAAAGTACATATTTCGTATCTATGAAAGTAAATATCTTCTTTACAAAATTGCATCTTTTGTATCTATAATTTATGCTGTCCAGGAACCTTTACTTTCATAAATTTCAATTTCTTGTGTCCATGAACCCTTATTTTAAGAAAATCTATTTCGGCAATGCTAATTTTTTTTATTCTCTTCTCCATGAACCTATGTAACAGACGTTACTACTATTTTTGTGTTTTTTGTCCACGACCGTATGTAAAACATATGTAAAGAATACTATTTCGGCAATGGTTAACTTTTTGGACAGGATGCCCTTAAAATTCTAATACTCCGCAATTTGGATTGTCAGTTTGTATATTGCGGAACTATTGGTGCTTTTTGTAGGGCACAGAAGAACAGAAGCCCAATTTCCAGCCCGACATCCCGAGAACCCGCCATCCAAAACTGGCTAAGTATGGAATAACGACTCCTCTTTGTAAAACTACATATTCTCTATGTATAAATTATTCTGTCCAAGAACCTTTCATTTCATAAATTTCAATTTATATTCTATCCACGATCCCTTGTTTTAAAGAAAACTAAGTCAGGAACGCTAAATTTTGTTTTCATTTTTTGTCAACAAACCTATGTAACAGACATTGCCACTAATTTTTACAATTCAAATAGTCTGATCTCCACTAGTCAATTTGTATATCACAGAACTCTGGGTATTCTTTGTAGGCCACGGAACAACAGAGGCCCAATGCTAAATTTGTTAGACATGATGCCCTTAAAATTATAATAGTCCGGGAGTCCAATTGTCAGTTTGTATATTGCGGAACTATTAGTGCTTTTTGTAGGGAATGGAAGAACAAAAGCCCAATTTTCAGCTCGACATCTCGAGAACCCGCCATCCAAAAACTGGCTAAGTATGGAATGATGGCTCCGCTTTGTAAAATTACATTCCATATGTATAAATTATGCTGTCCAAGAACCTTTCATTTCATAAATTTCAGTTTCTAGTGTCCACGATCCCTTCTTTTAAAGATAACCAAGTCAGGAATGCTAAATTTTTTTGTGTTTTTTGTCAACAAACCTATGTAACAGACATTACCAGTATGTTTACAATTCAAATAGCCCCAACTCCGCTTGTCAATTTGTATATCGCGGAACTCTGTATGTATAAATTATTCTATATAAAACTACATATTCTGTATGTACAAATTATTCTGTCCAAGAACCTTTCATTTCATAAATTTCAATTTCTATTATGTCCACGATCCCTTGTTTTAAAGAAAACTAAGTCAGGAACGCTAAATTTTGTTTGTGTTTTCTATCAACAAAATTATGTAACAGACATTGCCACTAATTTTTACAATTCAAATAGTCTGATCTTCACAAGTCAATTTGTATATCGCGGAACTTTGGGTATTCTTTGTAGGCCACGGAACATGAGAGGCCCAATGCTAAATTTGTTGGACACGATGCCCTTAAAATTCTAATAGTCCGGGAGTCCAATTGTGAGTTTGTATATTGCGGAACTATTGGTGATTTTTTTAGGGCACGGAAGAACAAAAGCCCAATTTCCAGCCCGACATCCCGATAACCCGCCATCCAAAACTGGCTAAGTCTGGAACGACGGCTCCGCTTTGTAAAACTACATATTCTCTATGTATAAATTATTCTGTCCAGGAACCTTTCATTTAATAAATTTCAATTTCTATTCTATCCACGTTCCCTTGTTTTAAAGAAAACTAAGTCAGGAATGCTAAATTTTGTTTGCGTTTTCTGTTAACAAACCTATGTAACAGACATTGCCACTAATTTTTACAATTCAAATAGTCTGATCTCCGCTAGTCAATTTTTATATCGTGGAACTCTGGGTATTCTTTGTAGGCCACGAAACAACAGAGGCCCAATGCTAAATTTGTTGGACACGATTCCCTTAAAATTCTAATAGTCCGGGAGTCCAATTGTCAGTTTGTATATCGTGTGGAACTATCAATGCTTTTTGTAGGGCACGGAAGAACAGAAGCCCAATTTTCAGACCGACATCCCCAGAACCCGCCATCCAAAAACTGGCTAAGTATGGGAGCTTCACTTTGTAAAACTACATATTCTCTATGTATAAATTATTTTGTTCAGGAACCTTTCATTTCATAAATTTCAAATTCTATTCTGTCCACGTTCCCTTCTTTTAAAGAAAACTAAGTCAGGAATGCTAAATTTTGTTTGCGTTTTCTGTCAACAAACCTATGTAACAGACATTGCCACTAATTTTTACAATTCAAATAGTCTGATCTCCGCTAGTCAATTTGTATATCGCGGAACTCTGGGTATTCTTTGTAGGCCACAGAACAACAGAGACCTAATGCTAAATTTGTTGGACACGATTCCCTTAAAATTCTAATAGTCCAGAAGTCCAATTGCCAATTTGTATATCGCGGAACTATCAGTGCTTTTTGTAGGGCACGAAAGAACAAAAGCCCAATTTTCAGCCCGACATCCCGAGAACCCACCATCCAAAAACTGGCTAAGTATGGAATGAGGGCTCCTCTTTGTAAAATTACATTCTGTATGTATAAATTATGTTGTCCAGGAACCTTTCATTTCATAAATTTCAGTTTCTAGTGTCCACGATCCCTTTTAAAGAAAACCAATTCAGGAATGCTAATTTTTTTTGTGTTTTTTGTTAACAAACCTATGTAAAAGACATTACGAGTATGTTTTACAATTCAAATAGCCCCAACTCTGCTTGTCAATTTGTATATCGCGAAACTCTGTATGTATAAATTATTCTGTATAAAACTACAAATTCTGTATGTATAAATTATTCTGTCCAGGAACCTTTCATTTCATAAATTTCAATTTCTATTATGTCCACGATCCCTTGTTTCAAACAAAACTAAGTCAGGAACGCTAAATTTTGTTTGCGTTTTCTGTCAACAAACCTATGTGACATACATTGCCACTGATTTTTACAATTCAAATACTCTGATCTCCGCTAGTCAATTTGTATATCGCAGAACTCTGGGTGTTCTTTGTAGGCCACAGAACAAGAGAGGCCCAATGCTAAATTTGTTGGACACAATGCGCTTAAAATTCTAATAGTCCGGGAGTCCAATTGTCAGTTTTTATATTGTGGAACTATCGGTGCTTTTTGTAGGGCACGGAAGAACATAAGCCCAATTTTTAGCCTGACATCCCGAGAACCTGCCATTCAAAAACTGGATAAGTATGGAATGAGGGCTCCGCTTTGTAAAATTACATTCTATATGTATAAATTATGCTGTCTATGAACCTTTCATTTCATAAATTTCAGTTTCTGGTGTCCACAATCCCTTCTTTTAATGAAAACCAAGTCGGGAATGCTATTTTTTTGTGTTTTTTGTCAACAAACCTATGTAACAGAGATTGCCAGTATGTTTTACAATTCAAATATCCCCAACTCCGCTTGTCAATTTGTATATTGTGTAACTCTGGGTATTCTTTGTAGGCCACGGAACAACAAAGGCCCAGTTTTCAGCCCGCCAGCTTGTGATGCAAAAAACTGACTAAGTATGAATTCAGGGCTTCGTGCATGCTCCATAGAATGTCATCCCTGTACTCTATAAAAGTACATATTTTGTATGTATAAAAGTAAATATCTTCTTTCTAAAATTGTTTCTTTGGTATGTATAATTTATGCTGTCCAGGAAACCTTTAATTTCATAAATTTCAAGTTCTTGTTTCCAGGAACCCTTGTTTTAAGAAAACCTATTTCGGGAATGCTAGTTTTTTTTGTGCTCCTCTCCACGAACCTATGTAACATATGTTACTACTATTTTTTTGTGTTTTTTGTCCATTAGCGTATGTAAAACATATGTAATTTCAATTTCTATTGTGTCCACGATCTTCTTTTAAAGAAAACTAAGTCAGGAATGCCACTTTTTTTCGTGTTTTTTGTGAACAAACCTATGTAATAGATATTACCACTATTTTTTCATGTTTTTGCCCAAGTACTCATGTACTACAACTTCATGCCAGCCCGAGAGTCTGGGATGCAAAAAACTAGCTAAGTATGAATTCAGGGCTCCGTGCATGCTCTATAGAATGTCATCCTCGTACTCTATAAAAGTACATATTTCATATGTATGAAAGTAAATATATGCTTTCTAAAATTGCATCTTTGGTATGTATAATTTATGTTGTCCAGGAAACTATAATTTCATAAATTTCAAGTTCTTGTGTACATGAACCCTTGTTTAAGAAAACCTATTTTGGGAATGCTAGTTTTTTTTGTGCTCCTCTCCACGAACCTATGTAACAGACATTACTACTATTTTTTTGTGTTTTTGTCCACGAGCGTATGTAAAACATATGTAATTTCAATTTCTATTGTGTCCACGATCTTCTTTTAAAGAAAACTAAGTCAGGAATGCCATTTTTTTCCTGTTTTTTGTGAACAAACCTATGTAACAGATATTGCCACTATTTTTTCATGTTTTCTCCCACATACTCATGTACTACAACTTCCTGCCCATGTGTCTATACTCCGTCGCATTTATTCCCTTTCCCGCGGATGGGGTTGTAGTTGACCACACATGTCGAGCGGAGGAGCCAAGAATGATCCTCCGTGGTGCCGACCACGTGACGACCGCGTGCCACTCCCTCCCACCTGCCTCATGACTTTAAATTCAGCTCGCTCGAGGTAGGCCGTCATTACTCTCAGTGCGCCCTACTCTGTGTTCGCATCCCTTCAACGGACTAGCACCCTCGCTGGGCCTTTACTCTGCACGTGCAGCCATTTATGGAACCTCACCAGCTCCCCGACCTATTTCAATTGCTCCAACGACTCTAGATGGCTCAATATTTTCTGTTTTTTCTTCTCAACCTTGGCCTTCTGCCCACCCTTTCCCTTCTTTGTTTTTGTCCTCTTCTGCTCTGTTCCTGGTACATTTTCGCTCTCCCACTATCCCGGAGATGCCCCAGCTACAAGGGAAGTCGAAACGCAGGCCACCTTGCCAGCCAAACCGACCCCGCCTGGTCCTCTGTCTCCTGCCTACTCCCTCCCTGTTATCCTCATCCTCTTCGGCCACCTCATCCTCCTCCCTAGCATAGTTGACTCAAATTCCTGCTTCTCTCCTGCCCCTTCCTGCGTCTCTTGCCAACACAATGAAGGGGCTGGACTGCTCAGGGGCGTCACTAGACTACAACCCAGAACCTTTAGGGAATTCAACATCTGTTTCACATCCATGCCCTTTGGCTCCTCTCCATCCACCTAGTCACTTGAGGACCAGGCTCACCACGCCCAATTTCAGATCGATGGTCCAGAAGCCAGTCAAAATTCCCGAAGACAACCCCAATCTCGAGGCGGTTCCAACGCTGACCCAGAATGCGAGTGGCAAACAACCCTTGCACTGGTGCAAAGCCTGGAATTCGACCTCCGTCGGGACATGGACGACCTGCGGCTCTGCCTCGAGACCCTTTGCAGTTTCTCTCCCCATTGCAGGGTGGTCATCACCTCCCAGCAGAGGCAACCCAAGCAACAACAACCCAAACAACATCTACCTCGACACTAGTGTTGGCATTCGAAACTTTAGTCCATGCATAGGCAGACCCCGACCAACAGAGACTTCCATCACGCCCGGAGGAGGTCCAAAAGGAAGAGCACGTGCCATCACAGACAGAGGATGCCATGCAACTAGACCAGACATCACTCGAGGAGGAGCTGCCTCCTCCTGGGGACACGACATTTGTCGCCTTCTGCATGCCCGCGTCGCCACACTACAGCCCTTGTTGGTGATCTGTCTGTTGTTTTTGTCTATTGTTTTGTCATCTTCATGGCGACCTTTCATGCATTTGTCCATGGTTATTATATTTATTCTCTCTACACTTTCGATAGTTGTAACGACCACCCTTATGGGCTAGAATTCTAAACTGTTTTTGCGTCAGTAACAATGTAGTCTTCAGTTATGAAGCGCTTCGGCTAGCTGAGCTGGTTTCCCCTCGGGGTAGCTCACTGTTTACAACTTGAAACAATGGAAATTGTCTGTAGTCCTTCATTTTCACAAACTTTAATACAATCTTACTTATAAACAAAAAAATATTGAATACAATTTACATAATTGTTTATACTATTCATTAAGTAAAACATGTTATATCATTATATAAATTACTATAAATCTCCATACAATGTTATAATATTCTATAAATTGCCCAGTCTCATGTATATGCCGGAATTGTTCGGTGCAAAATGTATATGATGGAATTCTTTAGTCCAAAATGTATCTCACATAACACGCTGGACATGAAAAGTGTGAACCCGCGACTCTGCCAACCCGCAACTCCGTAATTGTTCCCTGCAAAATATATCAAGTTTTATAACATTATACAAATTACTATAAATCTTGCTACAATGTTATAGCTTTGTATAAATTGTTGTCTCATGTATATGACAGAATTCTTAGCTGCAAAATGTATATGGCGGAAGTGTTGGGTGCAAAATGTATTTCACAGGACAGGCTAGCCATAAAAAATGAGAAATGTGAACCCGCGAGTCCACCGACCCACCACTTCGTAATTGTTGGGTTACATTGCTTGTGTATTAAATATTTCATATACTATCAGACTAAGATCCTAGGAACCTTCCTTCATGTACCACACATTAATAATTTTTAATAAATTCCAAATCAAACTAATTGGGGAATACTAAAATCTGCATGAATACCACATACACTGCAACTTGCAACCGACACATTTACTCCCCTTCCAGCCTGGCAGGGACTGCGCTGCCATGCAACACTTGTTTTTCATTAATCATTATAAAAATTTGAAAGGTATTTTCAAAAAGTTATATACTATTTCTTAAAAATTATTTTTTAAAATATTTAAATTTGAAAACTCACATTGAGTATTTGTGTGTTGATATGTAACTCTTTTGCATTCCAACAATACAAGGTTTCTTTGATTATTTATTTTCATTGCTAAGATTAATCTCCACATATGGGATTGATATAAATAGTAATTCATAAAGTGCTTTCATAGTGTAGTTGGTTAACTCCTTATCCCTCACTTCCGATCTCAATCTCGTAAAAATTATCTACATATGATTCCATTGTATTTTCTTTCGATATGTCCATAATCAAAGTTATTTAATTTTTCTGATATGTGACTTTTGCAAATGTACTTTCACTCAAAAACCATCTCTTTAAAGTACTTCTAATGTTACTACCCAAAAACAAATGCAAACTGCAGAGTTGTAATTCAATTCTAAAAGTATTAAATAGTTAAATTGGAAGTGCGCATTCACAACATGCAATGAAATAAAAAATGATAAACACAATCAGAAAGACCAAAATTCACCAAGTCTACTCAAATTCATTAAAATTCAAAATATTTACAAGCATGTCTCTATGGGATCTTAACGTTGTTATGAATACCTTGGTTATTATACCTTACCAAAACATCAAAAGCAATGTATATTGGTTTTAGCAAGGCTCAGAGTGAGATAGATATTGAAGACTCAATGAATCTCTTTTCCTCAATCCCTAACTAGTCTAACCAACTAGCCCTATTTATGATATTATAGCTTCCTTTAATAGCTTTCCCTCCCAGGGATCACTGTCTCTTTCTGATTTGCTCCACTTGTTTGTCTAATAAAAATTCCTCGCACGCTTATGGTTTCTACCAACACTCCATGTAGACTTATTGTATCAATGGAAATATTAACTTCCTGGCCAAATCATCCTCTAGTTGTCCCACATTCTCGTATGTTGATCGTAGTAATAATCCGGGGATATTTCTTGATGATTCCTTTCTTTATTTTGGCAGGCATCTTCTTGGATTTTGTTGCAACTGAAAAAACTCGGGCTGACACGCACTTGGTAGTCTTTAATCTTGGCGTGTAATTTAAAAAACTTGGTGTGGAGTGTACTCTATGTCATTCCTCACGCATCCCCTTAGGCATGTGAAAAACTATGGAATGAGTGTGCACAACTTCGTTTGTGTGGGAATGAAAAACTGCACCCAAAACTTTGGGTGCCAACACGCCCCCACCACTATTATCTGGCTCGTCCTTGATCCAATTGCTTTATGAAATGACTGCCATTATGGACGGTATAGTTCTTTTGACTTCCTCCACGAAGTTCTTATAATGGTGCTTGGGATTCTTGAGTTGGTCCTGGAGATCCTTGGAAATTTAAATAGTTGCTTTGACATCGATGGTTGTGACATGAGGGGTTTTTAGATTTGTGATGTTGAATTTCTCAAGAGGGGGCCGAAAACAACTTGTATGTCTGAGAGCTGAGTATACTAGTCCATATCCCTTTCATCCATCAAAGTCATCAACTCTCACATATTCTGTTTCTCAGCCCCAACTGAAGTGATCTCCTTTGTTTGTGTGGAAATAACATGCATTGCATCGACGTGCTCTTTGGGAGGCAACAAACCCACATCCTGCTTTTGTTGTGCAACCTCAGCTTCTAATGCATGGATTCGATCATAGAGATTTGTGAGCTCGAGAGGGATCTGTAAGTAGTCCCACAATTTGAAGCTTTCAGTGACCATCTCTACGAACCCTTGGGCATGGTATTGACCCTCTTGAATGATGTAGTGGCCTAAGAAATCTGTCTTTACAATGCATATTCCCCTAGTGTGACTTGTAGTAGTTGTGCACGGAGTTCAAGATTCTAGGTTGTCAGAAGTTGAAACGACTCAGTGACTGCTTTCAGTTTATGCAAAGGCAGAATTTCAAGCTGCACTGGTTCACTTTGGGAAACCTAGGAATAAGACGCGTTCATAAAAGTGACCATTTCATTGTGATCAACAGGGATGGTCATATGATGACCTTGAGCATCGACATGCATTGTGACTTCGACAATGTGTAAGTCTCAAAAATTGTTTCGGGCCTCTTCAATCTTTTGGCACTCACGAGACTCCTGTTGTAATTGGGATGTCATGGTGGCCTGAGTGGAAAGTTATTGCTCATAAAGGAGGTGTAGTTGGGCTTATTCATGATTGATGGAGTGATAACACTCCCTGAGATATGTACTATTGTAGTGATAAAGATTTGGATTTCGGGTATAGCGACTTGTGACAAGTCCAATTTAGTTTTTGCGAAAGCTGAGGAGATGACCGTTGTTGATTAAGGTTGGTTGTCATTGATGTAAAACCTTGAAGAAATCCCCGTAGCACAAAGGTTTGGGTAATGGACCCAATATTGTTTGATGTAAATATGACTCATTATTTTTTTGTCATGGTTGATAAGAAGTAAATATGGATGAACTCCAAAGTGGTCCCCTTATGGTGAAATCTCTCATGGGAAGACGCTTTGCAGAGTAAGAGAACCCATGATTAATTATGGAAGAATGAGATGAAGGATAGTGAATTTTTTAGGTAAAATATCCTATATGGATAGTGCTTGTCATGCCATTTCCAGTGGTATGTATAACGTCACATAACTCCTCACGGTTAGAGAGTTATGACCATGTCAAGTTGGNNGTATGATTTTTGCTATATTTGAAGGTAATACTATTATATATGGATAGTACATGTCATTCCATTTCATGTGGTATGGGGAATGTCACATAACTCCTCATGGTTTGAGAGTTATGGCCTTACGAAGTTGGAGGACCCTCATATGTCATCTAGAAGCCCCAAAAGGTCAAAGTAGTCAAAGTGGTTTAAGAGATTTTAAAAGGTAAATAATAAAGTGAATTGATGAGTGGATTATAATTCAAAGTGAATACAAAATAAATTTATTCAATAATAAATTTAATGGAGAAATTAGAAGTGTGTTAACTCTAAAATAAGGAAAGTGGGCCAAGTGACCTAGAAGATGTTTTTAAGGAAGCTACTTGGAGAGTATAAATAAAAGGAAAGGCTCTCTCATTTTAATCACACTTGAGAATCTTGAATACCTATAGGTTTATGAGGTAACCAAAGGATATCTAAGATGAATTTCTGAGTAAAGTGAAGAAAATAAGGCCGAAATGCAAGGAAGGATAAATTCTTTTGATGGTGCTTTCTAAGGTATGTTATTTACAGGCATCTCACCATTTTCGCTATAACTTTTTTTCTATAATGATTCAGACCATGAAATTGACATTCCATTGTGAAAAAATATCCAATTAGCTTTGGTAAACAATTCATCTTGTGGTTCGTTGTATTTTGGGAGTTACACTCCGTGGAAAATAGGGTTTGTGGCTAGTCCTGGAACTAGTCAAAAACAGTTTTTTCGGGTAAAAATGTCATAACTTTTTCATAACAGATACAAATTTAGTGAGAACAAATTTTTTGGTTAGGGTAAAACCTTTATTATGTTGTGTAATAGTTTCATATCAATTAAAAAAACATTTTGTGTGGGGCACGCTCTACAAGGTTGCTCTCTAGAATAAGCCAGAATTCAGCAAGGTATGCCATTTTTTCTATAACTCTTTTTCTGAGAGGTTCCAAGTAGTGACACCTGGAGGAATTGCATAAAACACACTGAAGAACATTGTGTATCAGTTTCAGAGCTTTATACATTACAGGTACAAAGCTATGATTACATCAAGTTAAGGTTGTTGACTAATCCAAAACTAGGCACGTGAGACTAAAGAAAAGTTTGATGAAAATGCTAGTATCTTATTGTTAAAGTTAAGGAAGTTTTGTAGGAATGTGATCATACACACTAGGTCTATTGCAGAGCTACAAATCAGATTTGGATGATGAAATTGATGAGGGATTTTGGTTGAGGTACATGTTGAGTACATGGTTGAGACAAGTAGTTGATGAGTTGGCACATACATGAGGTGTATAGTTGATTCTTTTGGTACATATTGATGAGTCATAGTTGATGAGTAGTTGACACATGATTGGTACATACTTGGTACATGGTTGGATGCACTTGTTTATGGCACAGGTTGTTTGGTACAGGTTGGTGCATGGTTGATGCACTTGTTTATGGTATAGGTTGATTACAGGTTGAGGTACAGGTTGATGCATGGTTCAGATTTATTAGTACAGGTTTACATTGGTATATATCACAGTGATAGTATAACAGTGGTTCCATC